>VYZP01017298.1:24752-36212 GCA_013400635.1 Hypocryptadius cinnamomeus | reverse complement strand
CTGCATGAGCTGGCTTATTCCCTGGAGGAATAATATTTTATATTTTTCATATAATTATACAAGGGAGCTTAGAAAGTGCTGAAACAAATCCTTTTTTTAAAATAAGTGGATATTAGAAAATTATAAAATCCATTTTCAACTTTAGACACAAAATAACTGACATCTAAAGGAGACACAAGGTGGAAAATAAAAATCTTCCAGAATATTTTCTTTTATTTTGAATATTTTCTCTTTCAGAAATGGCTAATAAGAGTGGATTCCATACTGACTGCTGGATAGAATGGCAAAATCAAGTCTGGCATTGCACACCCTCTCCCATGTCTAGTCCCAGGCTTGCTGGGTCTTCCCCAATACAGGCCTGCACCAGCAGAACAAAAACCATTGTCAGCTGATCTCAGATATGAGAGCATGAAAGAAATGTCCCAGATACATCTAGCTATAAACTCTAGTAAGTTTGTAGACAGTGATATAAGTAAATTGGGCATCACTGTCCCACTGAGACCATATAACAGCATAACCAGAGCTGAGCCAAGACCTTCTGTGGTTTTGAGTCTGTCAGCTTGCACAGCATCCCACACTCTGAGGATGGGCTGAGGTTACTAATTAGTCTAATTGATCACCTACTAAAATTGTGCCATTGTAGCACAAGGGAGATGTGTGCAGAGGGGGCAGGAGCCAGAGTTGGCTGTGGTTCTGAGAGGCTGCTGTTCATGTGAAAATAGGAAACAGCACTCGCTGGTGAGCCCTGGTGAGTCCCAAGACAGGGGAGTGCTGTCTTGCCACCACAGTGAGCAGCACATGCTGAAGAGAGTAAAGCTTTCCAACTGGTTTCATGCTCAGCTTGATGCTACTTTTGTAGTTTTCCTCCCCAACTCCTTCCTGTGTGATAACCCTAGGATACAGTGAGAGTGGATCAGGGCTGACCACATTTGGGACATTCATCCAGGCCTAGGGCAGGAGCCAGGAGCTAATTTTGTCTCAAAGCCAAGGAAACCTGACTGATGAACAGCACTACAGGCCAGAGGATTCACAGGGTTGGGACAGAGCCAATCACAGAACTGCCTTGCACAAGCAGGTGAAAATGAAATATTATAGTCTAATACTACAATCTGTTAGTGACTACAGACAGGATATTTATGGTATGCAGTGTTTAAAGCAATTGAGTGTATATAAGAAAATCTGATTTGGAAAATAAAACAACACCCACTTAAATGTCATACACACAGCTTAGAACAGTGTTTAACTATGATGATAACAATTGAGCTTATAATGAAAAGGGTGAAAGCCTCTTCACTAGGTTTCAGCAAGTACAGGGCTATCAAAATGTTGCTTTGCTTTGCAAAAATGTTAAGTTGGCATACATGAATTATTTAAGCAATTCTTGAAAGCCAAATGCCTGCAAAGGTACTGAGGTTGCATGTAAATTCAGAAAGACAAGGATACTGCTGGAGACAGGTACAGTGCAGTAGAGCATAAGGAATGCAAACTGAATTGCACAGCATACAAGCAGCATTAAAGAAATGTATTTCAGCTTCCAGTCAGTGAACCCAAACATGTTGTACATTATGCAGACTGCTTAGCAATTTGCATAATTATAAACTCCCCCTGAAACAGTAAACATAACTGCAGAATTCAGTAATACCAAAAAAAATCATCATTGGTATGAATTGCTTATTTGACTTTTTAATTTTTCCAGGGTCTTTGAAAACACACAGGTTTTAGAACAAGCCAAATAGAGACTTTTACAGTAACAAGTAATCTATATTGGAAAGAAATGAAGCATAAAATAGAAACTTTCTCTTTTAATATAAAGTAGTGGTCTTGTTGACTTTTGAAGCTGTTTCTGCTAAAGTTTTATTTTACAATTTAGATACATCTTTAAATTCCTCCAAAGAGTAATCCATTAAAGCACAGATTGCCAATATATGAGGGGGTTCAGAAGAGATTATCTTTATTGCTGCGGATGGCAGACAATATGATTATGTTAGGGGACTGCTGTGGCTGGAGAGCAGAGGAGCTGCATTAGCAGCAGAATACTAATATTGATAGTACTTCACAGGAGACTGCAGAGAGCTCTTCCAGGGAGATTCAGGGAAGAAATATAGAAGTTTAAATATGAAAATGAAAGAACTCTCAAGGAGAGAGGAATAAAAAAATAATCCTTTTGTTAACAAAAAGAAGAGAATAATGCATTGGGAACTTTTGTGAGCTTTATGTCTGGTTCATATTTTAAAGAAAGCCTGGTTTGGGGAGCAGTTAGGGAGGGAAACTTCTGCCCCAGAGAAAATGGTTGTCCCCTGAGGGAGACCTGTCCTGGGATAATTTATGTCATAGCTTCAAGTAGATTTGTCATGTTTTGTGTAGAGTAAGTGACCCCACTAATGTAAAGGGTGCAGAGCAACTTCAGCCTGTGTTGGCTGCTGAAAACTCTAACTGGGAGGCAGCCACAGGAAACAGTGGTGGTGCTGCTCAGAGCAGCATTTCTGAGGTTCCCTGTTGATTCTGGTTTGTGTACTGAAAGATGTATGAGGGGAAAAAACAATGCAAAGATGGAGTGCTTGCAGAGTCCAAAGAGTTCTAAAGGATGAGTGGTATGTTGGTGGTGCATCACTACCCTGGATGTTTCTGTCCTCCCAATTTCGTTGCAGGGCTGTTTGTGTGAACTTTGAGACAAGCAAAGATGTGTTTGCATTTACCTCTGTGAGCATTCTGAGTCATCCTTCACTATTCCCCATTCCAAAGCAATAACATCCTTAATTCCAGGCTTTTAAAAAAGCTTTTAGAAATTAAATAATTAAAACAAGCACCAGGAAAACAAACAATTACCAAGCAAACAAAAAAAAATTATAAGCTTCTATGCAAAAGAAATAATTACCCTGGCAGAGAAAACTACTTCTAATTTTTTCTAGCGAGAATGACATAACAATAAGTACTGTGTAATCTTTCTTTTTTTCTGTTCCTAGGAAAGACAAAAGCTGCTAGCTCAAGCAGAGCAGGATCCAGTTAATTTTCTGTATCCTCAGACCAATTAGTCAAGTTGAGGAATCAATCTCTGTCAGAGTCATGCCTGAGTATTGGCTGTGTGGCAGGGGAATGGTTGTAATGGCTAATAGTAATTTATTTCAGAAAGGTGAGAACATTATTGCTACATTTAGTCCATATGTACAATAATATTGTCATTAAGACAAGATTTCTGAAAGGCTTTCATTTTGAATACCTTCTTAGGTATTGGAGGAGGTATTTAGGAGTTGGAGACTCCATTCTCTTTATTTTTCTTATGTTTACCATCTTCCCTTTAGGGTGACCAATAATGGGATTTACGTGCAAGTGATCACTAATGACTAAATCCACAGAGAGACTTTATCTGTATGGCAATTTCAGGAGGATTAGGAAGGTGTGGACTAGAAACACACACCAATATTAGAATTCTGTTGTATTTCTGAGACAATTTGAACCACCAGCTCAGCTGCTTGTTTCACCCACCTTTTGTGGATAAAGTACTCTGCAAATCTTGCAAGGATTTAAGCTCCTGAGCTATCGAGCACATGTTAACACAGACTGTGAAGCTGTAGGGCAGAGGCTACCAAACTTCCTGACCCTGAGGGCCATTTTCTAAATTATTTAATTGTTTCTTATAGCCATATCTTTTTGTAATTCTCTCTGTGTCCCCTGTGTTTTACAGGCCAAGCCCTTACACCCCTTTGTCCCTTCACCCATTGCTGTTCAGAAACAGAGCTAATTTTGGCAGATTGCTGTTATTACATTGTACAGTAGAGACCTCCAGGTTATTGAAGAGTAAAGTTCTATCTGCTCATTAACAAGAATGCACACTTATGGTTTTGTGTTGGTTTTGGTTTTTTTTTAAACTCCTCCCTGTTTCAGAAATGCACCTAAGTTTAAATATCATTGTTCTGGGGTTGGCTGTTCCCCCCCTGAGCTTGTGCCGACCTCAGGTTCAGCAGCCAGCACTGACTCTCCTGCCCTTCCACACCTCTGATTACAAACACCCTTGAGTTACTCTGCACTTGGGCAGATTTTTCTCCCATGTGCTATTGCAGGCAGAACCCTCCAAGCAAGTGCCCTAATTTGAGGTTATCCAATTCCACATGTTCTCAGTCACTCTGGAAACATGCTTTTAGTAGTTTCTCCATCACCTGTAAAACTGACAATAATCCAGCATTCTCAGCTGACAAAGGCCAGCAGAGGTAGGTGAGATTTTGCAGGTACTCTGCACGGGTAAATAAAGAGTACAACCTTGTACATTTGCACGATAACTCCTGTGCTGTGTTTGTTCTTTGGCTGTGCTGCTTTTATTCCTGCCTTGAGCTACGTGCACCATCAGTCTGAATAAACCAGTCAGCACAATCTTTTCTCCCTATTCTTGCTTTTAGTGAGCTTTGTAATTATTTGAGTAGCAATCTGGATGGAGTGAGCCCAGTTGTTCAGAGGAGCAGACCTGGGGCTGCCTCTCTGTGCAGGCTGGGCTTGTGCCTGTCTGTACCATCCTCAGAAAAATTCTTTGGAGGAGTGGAGAGTCTTTGCTAGGCACCCAGGGTCTCATTTTAAAACAAACTTCATGTAATGAGTAAACCCAAGGAGGCTGTTTTCATTGTTTTAATAGAGTTTATGTGCCAAGATCAAATAATGTAAGAACCAATTAAAGAAATCTGGGTGTTTTCTTTAGCATTCTCCAGGGTGCTGTCAACAAGAATATTTTGCTGCCTGCAGCCTGTCTATTACCAATTGTTACCTTTTAACACAAAAATTGTTTTATTTCCCTGCCCATTGTTTTAGTTACTTCATGAATAGAGAATTTAATTTGCCTCAATCTTAGAGCTACTGCATTTTTAAGTAATTGCAACTGATATGGGACTATCAGAGCTTAGCATACTATAACATGTATTAGCTGCTCCAGCTGGCTCTTGTAAACAACCTTTTTCAGTAATATTTCATTTCTATGCAGCTGGAGGTTTGCCTGAGCATGCAGCATACATATTTTAGCCTAGAATTGTTAAAAGTACATTTGAAAAGCAGAAATTCAGGAAGTTAGTGCTTGCACATACTGGGCAGTATTAATGTTCCTGTCACATTGAAAGAATTTTACAGCCTCTTATTTAAAATTAATTTATGGATTTGAGTCTTGCAGATAACTTGTAAATAGTCTGTTCTGAATTGGACAGCAAAACATTAGGATTTACAGATGTTTTTAGAGAACAGGGATGTTTCTCCCAAGCCATCCCTCCCTCTGCTTCATCTCAGCCTCTTCTCCTTCTTCTGTGTGCAGTGAAGTTCATTAACAGCCTCTGGAAGATAAGGCATTGAGATCCTCAGAAGTGGCCTTTCCACACCAGGTGTGGGTGGGTGTTCTTTTTTATTCCTTTTTCTAACTCATTATCTTATTTCTACCAAAAGGCTTTTCAGGCAGGTCTACTAGGAATTGCTTATAAAACCAGCCAGAACAGTGAGTACAGAACTAATATTGTAATTTTCTACTTTGTCTGGAGCTTAATTAGCCAAAGAGGGGGTTTTGGAGCTCTGAGACTTTCTGGGCAGCATGGTCAGTAGACTGCAGGCCTGTGTGTGTGTGGGTGTGTGGATGCTTTCAGGCCAAACCACCCTCTGACTTCTAGTCAGGTGCTTTTTTCTGGTTTTAGAGAGGAGAGTGCCAGGTTTTACAGATATGAAGGCCAAATACCCTGTTAGATACACACACCTCTCCCCTCTTAATTAGGCTACTGGCACACTGTGTAAGCTTGTATCAAAGCACCTGAGGGCATGAATACTGCTTTCAAGCACCTTTGGGGAGCAGCTGTAGTACTCACAGCTGGAAACTTGACCTTAAGTAGTTCTTAAAGTACATAAATCATACAGATAGAGATGTTCTACCTGTTACTGTCATTTTGCAGGATCGCTGATTTTATTGTTTGACTTTGTATTAATCATTTGTTCTTTGTGCTTGCATGGTGTCTGGTCAGAAACTCTTATTCATTTACAAACATTAATGAAACTGTTCACCCGTTGCTAGGTCAGTTCAGGTGTGTATGTGCTTCAAAATTGCTCCTCTTTGGTGTCTTTTTCAGTGGTATCTTTTCTCTGTTCCTGTGTCATACCTGTCCAGGACAGAAACTGGTAGATAAAGCTCTTCCCTGCAGTGATCCCTTCCTCATCCACCCTCTGCACTGCATCTGCTGCGGCTGACTGGCAGCTGGCACAGTCACCATTTTCCCCAAACTTCAGAAAAAGTGTAGGTGATGAGACAGCTCTGTTGCTCCCACAGGTGGTGTGATAGTGCCAGGAAATTAAATAAGTCAATGTAGATACAAAACATGAGAATACAAGAAATACGAGAAAAGTACTGATAGTGACTAAGTAGAAAGTGCTGTCAGAGTAAAACCACTTGGGAAAAGAAGCATGTTTTCTCTTTCTTATAACTTTGCGTTATGATAATCTCAGGAGACACAGGATCTGTGAGAAAAAAATTGCATGTTGTGACTATATGAGGAAATGTAGTGGATAGAATGCAGTAAAATAGAGATACTGATGAAAATAATCTCCATTTATAGAACAAAAGTTCTATATTGCTATATTACTAAAGTTTCATACCTTGTGGCATGCTTTCCCAAGCAGCTCTCTATACCACAGCTACCAGACTTCATCTGACTCCTCAGCTACTTAACCTGCTCTTTTATAATACCCAACCCAATTGGAGCTGGCTGTGGCCTGTTAAAGGCAGTAATTAACACAGCTGTATTCAATTAGGTGTGAGATTATTTTCATCAGTATCTCTATTTTACTGCATTCCATCCACTACAAGGAAAAGCAATGCTGTAGCAGTGGTCTAGTCCTGAGCTTTTGTCAGTGTTTATTGCCTGCATGTTGTTGAGAATGGTCAGAGCAATAGCAAGCAAACTGATTCATTTAATAAAGTATTAAAGGTGTCTTTGGTAGTGTAATCTGACTCAGAGGTTTATTGCTTGACTTTACTAGAAGACCAGCCTTTACATCTTGAACTTTGTAGGCAATACTGTTCCATGAGCTTTCATGAGTGGGTTTATGTATCTCCAAGACTAAAATACCAAATAGCTAAAGTTCTTGTAATGTGTGTTTCCTTTTCTTTGATGTTTTAGTTAGCAGCAATTCTATTTTTTTACTCTGTCTTAAGGGAATGTGAATCTTGAGGTTGCTGTGGTTTGTGTGCAAGGGTAGCATCTGCCTTTGCTCCCTGGGATGCTCTTCATGGAGTGTGTGGGTTTCTGAAGGTCCAGTTTGGATTCTCAGTGCTGTCCACAGCAACAAATTTGGACATAATTCAAGCACACAGCTTATTTATCCCTTTGCTGAACACAGATTTGCAGTTGTTCTTGCCAGGTGAGTGCAAGTGGGTCTTGCTGCAGGAGTTTAGAAGTTGCCCAGCTCAGCCCTGGGCTGCTGCCATGCAGAGCAGCCAGCAGGAAGGTTCAGGTCAGTGCCCCAGAGCAGTGTCCTGGCTGAGCTCAGGGTGAGCTGTGCCATCAGGAGCAGGAGGTATGTGCCCAGCACATGTGCTGTGACCAGCAGTGGTGACAGAGGGCTTTGGCAGAGGGCTCAGGGATGTGACCTTCCAAGCTGCCAGATTTGCCGGTGGTTTTCAATCAGTCCTGAGGTGGGAAATGCAAGCAGAGTTCTCAGCAATACCTGCATGCTTTGTGAGTTCATTTCCCTGGGGAAACAATAGCACAGGCTCATAGGGGCATGCAGATACTCTTTTGCTGGCGGGCTTTGCTCCACCTACTCAACTCAAGTGCTGTGTGAGGCAGAGGCAGTGAGGCCAGGCCATTAAATCCCACGTCTCCAAGGGGCTCATTAGCTTGGGCTCAGTGCTTTTAACCACAGCTACACAGCTTTTTGCTTTGGAGAGGAGTCACATCTCCGAGCTCAACAGCCAGGCTGAGGGAGCTCCCCTCTGCAGACAGCATAATGAGCAGACCAACCCCAGAGCCACACTGGCATACAGGGTGGGGATCCTCACTGGGACCCTGATGCTCTGCTGACTCCAGTAACTCAGAAAAAGTGAAAGCATACCTTTGAGATCATACTCTTGTACAAGTAATATTTAAAACTGAAAATAAATTACCAAATGACTGGGCCAGGCTGCCATAATAATCTGATAATTCACTGCTGCCACCTGTCCAACCTACAAGGCAGTGACTATTTCAGGTGTTTCTCTGTATCTCCCAGCATAAAGAGTACTCAAATCACACCGGCTGGTGCTTCTTGGCTTTTTAGCCAGGAAAATATTAATTTTCTGAGATTATGCTCCCAAAATCATCATTGTCTCAGACCATAGTAATAAGATACCAACTAGCAAAACTAAAGAGTCAAAGTTTTCTAGTATCTTTTTAAATTTTTTAATCCCTTCTTCTGCAATATTGGAGGGCCTGATGTGCTGTTTAGAAGCTTAACATTGACTTTTTTTTTCTTAGAAAACCCTATTTTTTTCACTCTGAGTTTAATATCCTATTTATTTCTGTAGGCCCAACCATGAGAAATGCACTCAAAAGTTTTGGGGTTTGGGCTTTTTTTTAGGAAAAAGAAAGTTGACATTTTCTTTTAATCAATTTTAATACTATGTCTGGGGAATTCAGCAGGGTTTTGCCTTTGTACTGATGACTACTGTGAATTCTTACAAAATCTAGTTTGCATTTGGCATTTAGTTTCAGTAAATAGAAACATATATTTTAAATATCTCCATTACTTTATGCTTAATTTGCATTTAGCAAACTATATTAATGGAAAAATAATTATGTTATGAAAGAAACATTTCTGGATTGATAACCTGATCTTTAAGTAAAAAGTTGTTGCAATGGCTGTTTCTAACAAGCTCCTGCTTATACAGCTGCAATGCTTTTTTTAAACTGACTTATTTGCTCTTTGATGTGACAAAAACCCCTGCACTTATTTCATCTGAATGATAAATTATTGCAAGGAGGGAAGAATACCTTGCAAAAGATACCAGTGATGCTCTTTTCATTACTGATTTGTTATTACAAAGATCAAGAAGTGAGAGACCTGCACATCTAACTTAGATTATTCATTACTCTCCATAAAATAACCTTCACATGTGAGTTTGTTTCAGCTATAGCTGTGGAAGTCTGCAGGTTTTAATCATTTTTTCAACCACTTGGATCAAAACAGAAATTTCCCCCCCTATGAAAAGTTTTCCATTTGCAGTCTTATTGTACGCTTTTATTATAAGGGGTTTTTTTAAAATGCTGAAAGTCCAATTTATGGAGGATGAGACAAATTTCCTTTACAAAAATTAACTTTAATAAATGGGGATTTGTGTGTTTTATCACATGTCCTTATTTGATTCCTTTTTTATTTTATCTGATTTTTTTTTTCTATAGCATAGCATGCATTTGGGAATGATTATCTAAAAATGGAAAAAAAAATTCAGAATTTCTTAAACCTGTTGCTGTATGATGTCCATTTTAGTAATGGCTTTTCAGCCTCAGTTTTCCTAGCATAGGGGCTTCCCACAGTGTGGAATGGGCTGGGAGGGCAGAACTCTTTGGCACCCAGATCTGTGGCTAGCAGTCTGAGGTGTGCCTGGCTCCTGCCCAGGGGCATGGGAAAGAATCCAGAAAGATCCAGGGGCCACCAGGGCTTGTCTGGTTGCTGAACATTCCTGCTGTTTGCTCTGTGCCTGCCCCTGTATGACCTTCAAGAAGGATTAAATTTGAGAGTAGCTGATTTCTGACATGGAGAGATCTCTGTGACTGGTAACTCAAAAGAGAGAGAGGCTTTGGGTTTGGAACCAGCATCTATGGTCACATCTCAGCTGTGTGGCTGCATGCTCTTGTTTTCATGTTTCAAGGTCTAGATGAGAAAAATTATTGAAGCACGATTAAAAACAGTGTGAGAGATGGTGTATGTATGTCCCAAGATGTATCAACACACTGCTTTTCCTTCTGGCAGCTCTGAGCAGAGTTCTAAGTTCAGATTTAGTTGGCGACATGCATTTTATCATCACTGTTATTTATTTATATTGAGTATCCTCTGGCAGGAGTAAGCTCTCTGGGGGTTAGCACAGAGTCCCTGCAGTGTCACTGAGCACCTCTCTGTAGTCAGGATGGAGTGAGGGGTCTCTCCCAGTCTCCCATGACAGGCTGAGACTGCTGAACCCCTCGGCATTACTGCAAGGCTCACATTACCACCCAAATGGTATTTATTCAAGGTCTGATGGTTCAGTAGAATATGGCTTATCAGGCAACACAATGTGGTAATTGGGAAAATAGTAAAAATAAGAGTTCCTCTTGTATTCCTCTCCTGACATTTGGATGATCCTTCATCCACCAGACCTTGTTGCAGTCCTTTGGTAATGTTCTCTGCTATTTTAACTCATTTTCCAACTAGACCTAAGCATTTCCAATTTAGCAGCTAGTTTCCCATACCCAATTTTTGAAACATGCTGGAGCCTTTAAAAGCGTATAATGTTCTTTCAGTTCACAGTATCTGTTCTACCAGGCTGCTTTATAACTTCATACTTTGTAACTCACTTTGGAACACCTTGTACACAAAAACACTATCTCAAAAAAAATTCTAGTCGTTGTCTTGTTCAGGTGAATTACCACAGCAAAGAATTTCTGCCACAACCCTCTGTCACAAGGGGGTTTTTGTGCTGATTTTTAAGAATTTTGCATGAGATGATGAAGAATAAAGAGAATAGACAAACCTTGTATACTCAGTCCAGATGTCCTTATTTAAGTTATCTGACTGGGTAGAACTTGAAGCATTATTTTGAATGTATCCAGAAGGGAATTTTTGAAAAAGAAATCAATAATGTAAAATATTTTTTTAAACCATTATATTTTAAAAAAAATGAACATATTGTCAGGAAAGAGGAAAATAATTATGCTGATAACTAAAGGCACAAAAGTGTTGGGAAACCCCAGGGCAAAATAAAAATCTACCATTATGCTTGTCCCTTAAAAATCATTTCATATGGCTCTTGTAAATTCCATTTACAGAAAGTGAGGAGATATGGGATTCTAGAAAATTGCAACATTTATTTTAAGCATCACTGGACAGTAAAGTGATTTTTACCACAATATGCAATAGAAGAGCTTGAGTCTTTTTGAAAGACACTGAGTCCCTTGAGTAGGAGAATAGGAATGAGGTCATCATGTCAAGAAGAGGAAAGCAATTAGAAGGATAAGAAACTGTTGAAAAGCTGTAAGAAAAGCTTGACTTAACAAAAGTTGCATACAAGGGAAGTTCAAGGCAGTTGTAAGCTGTGTAAGTGTGTGCTAGTTTGAGGGCAGACCAGCAGGAGGAATTAACTCCACACAAATATCTTGCGAGAGATTCCAAATCAGAACTACAATTTAATAGGAAAATTAAAATTAAAATTAAGGCAATAGTACAGAAACACTGGCTTAAACTGACAAAAGTCAGAATACAACCTGACACCCTGTTGGT
>VYZP01017298.1:1106-24165 GCA_013400635.1 Hypocryptadius cinnamomeus | reverse complement strand
AAAATTAAAATTAAGGCAATAGTACAGAAACACTGGCTTAAACTGACAAAAGTCAGAATACAACCTGACACCCTGTTGGTCAGGGTGGTGGTAGCAGGCCAATTAAATGGTGTCTGCAGTCCTGTTGGAGTGATAGATGTGATTCTCTTGAAGCTGTGATCGTGCAGAAAGACCTAGTCCTTCTCTGGAGGTCCAGTGGTGGTTATCAAGCTCTTGTCCTCTGGGCATCCAGTGGTAGAGCTCTCATGGTGTTCCAATTCTGAGATTATATCCAGGTAGGAATGTTTGATTCCTCCCTCTGGGCGGGGCACCTCACAATGATGTGATTCTGTGAGTCATGCAGTGAGACTTGATGGCCATTAGAGGAGACAGCCCCCTGGAGGGAGTTGTCAGAGCAGAATCATGCAGAAGATAAAGAACACTTCTCTACCTATTTTAACATTTTATATAAATGGTAATAGGGTACATACTTTTGGTTACACCTTTCATTGTAACCCAAGACAAAGTGGAAGAAGATAATCTAACAGGGAAGAAAGACAAAGTTGCAGGAAGGTTCAGATAAGGCTATAGACTCTTTTTTCTCATCACACATTCTGTTTCCTGGAATGTTTTGCAGTCCTTCAGGCAGATGTACAGTATTTCAGTAAAGCACATAAGTGCTATGAAATAATGAGGACAAGGTAAAAACAGATGTAAAGGGCTTTGCACAGAGAATGTGGAAGGTTTTTTTTTCAAGTAACTTCCAAGGCAACATTACCTTGAATGTCATGACTGGATTACATGACCACAGATCTATGGAGGACAAAACCACTGCTAGTTGACAAGGTTTCTTTTCAGATTTCTGAACTGAAATTAGGAAAATATATAATCTCACCTATCCTTCATGGCTCATTGCTTTGTTTGACTAGTTGGGTAGCATTATGTTTTATCACAGGAAAGCTTAATTACCCATGATTCTAATCTATAAACAAGAAATTAGTTTTATTAAAAGGCTGTCTGTAGAGCACTCTAGATTTGCCTGCCTAGACCTTCTGCCAGTCAAATCATGGTGGCATTTTCTGATAGCACTTGTCACTATTTATTTGTTTATGCAATAGAAATACAATGCCTAGAATTATTACCCTTATAAGCAGGAGAGCAGAAATATTTGTAATAATTTTTGGCTGACGTGAAATCTGTCCTTTAGTTTTATATTTGCATGTGTGTTTTCCAAGGGGAAAATAGAAGATTCTCAAATGCTCATTGACCCAACACTTGATGTGTAAATAGGGGATGGACAGTTCCACTCCAGTGAAAAAAAAAATCTGTGCAATTATTATTATTATTTCAATGAAATCTATTATTGCTCATGGTGGCAAGTAGCCAGATTCCATTATGTGCCACCATATTGCCTTTTAATTAATTGCTTTTAGTCTCACAAAACATTGCAAACAGTATTAATGCCTCTTGATACCATAATTGTGTTTAATGTACATTGGAACAGCTGCTATACAAAACTTAACACCATAACTGCATTTTTATTGAATGTCTCTCTTTGGTATTTTATATTGTTGGAGCCAACCTTGAAATGGCCTCCTCGTAACAAAAGTGAAAAGGCTTTGATGCTTGTTGCTTCCTTCACATCCAGAACAGAATTTTACACTTTTGTGATGGTGAAAATTATTTTGAAAATTATTTACCATTGCTGTGGACTTTTTTTTTTCTTTTCCTGGAACTACATAGGTATGGGAGATGAGTTCAAAATGCTCAATCCCTGTACTGCACTTGAAGACAAATTTCTAAGATGGTAACAGCATTTCTCTTTGCTAAGTGGAACATGAAAAGGATTATAATAAGACACTGGTACAGGTGAAAAGGTCATGCTTTCATATAAACCATGACCTCCCCTCTCAGAAACATAGGAATCTTATACTATGATACAAATGAGCTCTGAAATACAAGTTGTTAAATTGTTCTAAATCTAAAATAGTTGTAAAATGTATCTCTTTTTTTTTAACCTGTTTTGACATCTCTATAGCTAGTTAAAAATAAAGAATAGGTAGAAAGTCCTGATTTGAGACTTGAGGTGGGGGGAAGTAGAATAACCAGCCCCACAGGTTCTATTGTTTTATAAAGTAGCTCCTCGTCAGCACCCTCAGTGCATAATCTATATTTGGAAAGTCATGCATATGTCTTTGCCCATTATTTCTGTTGTAAAGACAAGATCTTAGATGTAACACTGTCTTTTATATCCACATTGACGCTTGAGACCATGGTCCCCCGTGGTATCTGGATGCAACTTTCATGAATGTGTGTGATGAGAGAGTTTCTTTCTGTAAGGTGAAAAAAGAGGGGTTTGTCTAGAATTTTGAAGAGATTCCTACTTGTGTATCCACAAGACGTTACACATTTTGATGTTCAACACTTGCTCAGAGACCTTTACATTTCAAAGCTCTTTACAATGAAGAAAGTGTGACTCCAATCTAGAATGTAGCCTCAGGGGGAAATGTGATTAGATTTTCTGTATTAAGGATGGAGAGAAGAGCTCTTCTCCTAGGCTACAGTATTCCTTGGCTTTGAAAAACTTTGCTCATTACTTATCTAGAAAATAAGGAACAGTGATTTTCCTGTTCTTAGGTAACTGATGCTGCACTAAAGCATCCTCCTCCCTCTGGAAGTATTTATGTTGGATGTGCTGCTATTTTAAACACTGTAATTCTCATAAATAATCATTGATAGGAGATTCTGTATGATTGGTCCATGAGAAGAGGAAGGTCCAGACTGCTGCAGCTGTCCATGATAGCAGTCATCTTTTTAATTAAGTACATGAGATAGGTACTAAATGTTCTTGCATTTCTCATAACAAGAGAAAAGAGACAAAAAGACAAGATCCTTTGGGTACTTGAGAAGGTAATGGTAATATTTGGGTCTAATTTAACACTTTCATAATTATTCTATGTAAAGTCTGATTTACTGGTAGTAATTGAACTGTGTGTTTCACCAGTTTCTGTCAGTATATCTTTTTGTTCCATACAGGCAGTGAGAAGCAGAAATGTGCTGTACAAAAAATCAACAATACCATCAAGAGCATGCCCTTTAAAATTTTAATTTTAATTTTAATTAGACATTGACATCTGGTATGGACTGTGAATGCTTATTTGCACACCTGCAGGCTATTTGATATGAAGAAATCCCAAGTACCTGAAGAATTTGTCTGCAGATGGAGTTTAGCACTTTAATTGAATATAGTAATTGTGAAGAATGTATTGAATGTATAAGTATTGTAAAAATTGTATGCCACATAGGTTCTTGGTACTTAAAAGCTGTTCATTTAATAAATAACACTTTCCCCTTCTGTTGATTTTCATAATTGATAGAAAGGCAAAGGGATAATCTTGACAATATTACAGTCTCTGAGAGTAGCAAAGGTTTTGTTGAAACCCACTTTGATTTTTAATAACATGTAACCCTCACAAGAGACTGAAGTGGCTATCCATGAAGAAAATATATTGTACAGCAAGCTCATTTGGGCTAAGTTGTGCCTGAGGAATCTCACATCAAACAGTCAAAGGACAGTAAAGTTCACTCAACATTCATAATTACTTTAATGATCTTGTTTGTTCTGGGCTTTAGTTTTAGTCACAGACTTCATATTAAGAAACATTCCTAAACCTTTGTAAAATTACTGGTTTCTCCTACCTGTAAGTACTGAATCAAACACAACACTGCAGAACCTTGAAGTTAAGGACCACATTAACAATTTTCTACAGCAATTTTGAAATTTCACATTCCAGGATGTATAATTTACTGTCATTCTCCTCTGCTCTCCATTACCAGAAATTCCTCTTGAGAAATGAGAACTGGAGAGAAGATCCATGTTTTGTGTTTGATGCTTCTCCCATTTAAAGTTACAGCTGTTCTCATTTTTCTCATTTTTCTACTGTTTTCAGGCTGAGGAAAGGGCTGGGAAAAAAAAAAAAAAAGAAAAAAGATAAAAAGAGAGTATTTAATTATATATAGGGAAGAAAGATAAAAACATATTATGAGAAATGCTACATGCTCTGCTTTTAAACTATCCATCCCTTTTGAGGTCCTGACTGTCCTTGCAGGGGATTGCTTGAGTTTTGCACATTCTAATCTCAAGGATGCAGCACAAAGTCACTAATGTCACCCCTTTAGCTACTTCAGCAACACTTGAGGAAGGTATTCATCCATGTAAGCTGCAGCAAGTGCTGGAACTGTGTCATTTATACTGCAAGGCCCTTTCCTTTTGGTATGCAAAATCTGACACATTGCTGCTGGGAGCAATCAGAAGCCTGAAGTTCTGCTGCTTTAGAGGCTTATTTAGGTCTTATATATGGTCTGGAATGCAAATCTTTTTATTTGTTCACCTATGGGCATCTCATGTAAGGAATTGCAGGGCACCAAAGCATCTGTCTGGATATCAGATGTATAGTCTATTTTATAGGTTTGTAACATCTGGAAGAAATTATTGCTTATGATTTATACCTGGTTTCCAGTTCTCTTGTTTTCAGAATCTCTATCAGAAAAATCCATTCTGATCACAGACTCCTATTTGCTTGAAAAAAAACCCAAACCAACCCATATAGCACACACTGCAGTGGCGTCATGAGTTTGTTCTAAAATAATTAATAATTGGTCTAGGCAAATGTGGTGAATCAAAAAATGAACTTGTCATTAGCATATACAAATTTCTATGGGTTAGATAATTTTTTTTAAAAAAGAGATTGGAATAGGAGAAAATGCTTTACCTGAGCAGCATGACCTCCATGCAAACCTGAAGGAAAGGTTTGAAGGGACCAGAGCATGTCCCTTGCTAAAGAATTATCATCCCACTAGCTATGATCTACTTTTACAGCTGGTTAAAAGCAATGACTCTAACCTTTGCTTCTTAATTGCTTATTTGGCATCAGTATCAGTGGGAGATATTGTACAACCTTTTACTATAATAATAGTTAATCACAAGCATAAATGCTGCAACATTAGGGCCTGGTAATAAGGAAATCTTGCCATGCTCTTTGACCATCAGACAGGACTGAGTGACATGGCCCTGATGCTTCTGATTTGCTTTGGCTAAAGAATTCTAATAGCAGAAAAGAGGGGCTCCACCAGATTTTTTTTTCTTCTTTTTTTTTTTTCTTTTTTTTTTTTTTTTTTTTTTTTGTTTTTGAGCTGAGGTTTTTGTTTTGTGCCCTGTGCAGTCTCTGTCATTTTGCCCAAATCCTGAAGAGTAAATAGTCCTTTGCAGTTTCTGGCCATTTCATCAAGAGGATGAGACACTAAGATTGCTCTGAATGTATTAATTAATATGCCGTGCTCAGGCTTTTTCTCAGAGGCCTGTAAATCTTGAGGAACACAAAAACAGAGCAACAGAGAAGGGAAGCTTGGCTGATGTGATGAGAGAGCCTGTGCTTTAATATGTTCTGCTAGGTCCACAATGTTCTGCTGCCTTTGTAGAGCTTCTGTCCAAGCAAATCAGTATAATTAAATTTGGTCCAGTCCCTTGAACCAGTGTGTTGTTACTATGTATTTTCACTATTTTTTCCTCTGCTGTCTTCAAGTCACACCTTTATGTTCTTAAGGATAATAATGGGAAACAGAAGGTAAATGCATTTGTTTTCCAAGTAACACAGAAGGTGATACCATATGGCAAATACACTTTTAAGCATATGGCCGAAAAAGTTAGTATTTTCTTTCTTAATATTAAAAAAATCTATATGAGTTTGATTAGGGTTTTGCTGTTTTGTTTCCCAGTTAAAGTGGTTTATAATAGCATCAGAAAGAAGTGTTGTTCCTTGAGGACAGGTACAAACTGCCTCATACGCAGGGAATTAGAGCACCTTTTACTGCAGATTTTTTCACTTGCATTATTAAATCTCCTATAGGAAATAGTAGAAATAACAGGACTAGAAACTTGAGTTTGGTCTCATCATAAGTAGGGAGATTCTCCCTACTCTCAGCAGAATCCCTGATAGTGCCCTCCCTAGAATATTGCTCTTTTTCCTTTCTTCAGACTCTGTCATTCATTCAGCTAATTGGGGAATTTTAACTAGGTCAGTCAGCTCATTCCCTGTATTTCTGTCAAGAGCAAAGGTAGATGTACAAGTGCAAGCTGAGTATGTCTGACTGTTGGCTTTAGTCCTTGGCTTATTGTCTGGTAATACAGAATTGGGTTCAGTATCAGTCAAACCAAGCTCTGAAAAGCCAGAGCCACACAGGCACCAGCAATAAAGTGTCCCAGAACCAACTGTGCCTGTGGTGTCCACCTCGCAGTTGGAACTCCTCCTTGGCATATCACATACTTATTGATTAAATAATTGATTAATTAAGTGAAACAGCTGTTCTTTTATCTAGAAATGCATAATACCTTTTCCAAAGCAAGTAAATGCGCTACTGAGAAAAAAGGGAAGCACTCAGTGGTCTCTGGATCTTGCAACACAATACTGCCTACACTAAGATATTAATTGAAGATAAATGATGGTGGAATTGTGGAAAGCAACTTCTTAGTGGAAAAAAATGTCTTTTCAAGTTCTGACTAGCACTGGAAAGATTCAGAGGAACTTGCTGTGCCATGAATGAAATGGCAAAAGATCTTGCACTTAAGACAGGTAATTAAAAATCATCACAAACAAGTGCAGGTCATACTCAATCCTGTGGCAAAGTGAAAACTAGGAAGGATCTCTTAAATACAGCAAGTGCAGGCATTACAGTGCTATGCTGACCTTCCCAATGCTGGCAGCAGGCATCCATGGGGACAAGACCCTGGTAATGAAGAGTATATGTCCTCACGGTTACACCATCGCCCTGGGGACAGAAAAGATAACTGAGACATGTATTCATCTCCAGAACTTAGAAGCTTATTCCTTCTTTTCATATTACAGTAATTAAAGTCTTCTAATTTCAAATACATAATTCCCATTGAATTGGAACCATCTCAGGAAAAGAAAAGAGCTGGCAATGAGTACCCAGAGTTAAAATATTGTGTTAAAATCAATGGCAGTGTGAAGAGTAAGCAAGTCAAGTCTTGCTGGTGTTTTATGTCTTGACCATTCAGATCTTTTTCTTGTTGTGGCGTTTTTTGGACGTTTTTTGTCGGGTTTTTTGGTTTGTTTGTTTCTAACCTTCTTGTTCCCAACTATCAGTTCTGCTCAGCAGATTTTTTCATGTTTGGCATATCATTTCAAAGGCTAGACTTGTACCTTATTGTCAGAAACTGAAATATTATAATTAATGGCTAAAACATGTTCATGAATGACTTTTGCCTATTATAACAAAATTGTATAAGAGCTGCAGAGAAGACCACCACACCCTGACTAAGGCCCTGCACTGCTCATGGATAGAAATAAGATAAAGTGACTCAGGTATGGGCTGGTGAAGAAGAAAACATTCACTGAGGGATGGAGCTGAGCACCTTCAGGGTGGAGAGCACAGCCCTGGGGCCACCAGCTGCCAGGCTGGCACAGACCCTCACACCAAAGGGTGAGGGGAGGTTTTGGGTGTGTGGTGAAAAAGCCTCTGGTGAGAGGCAGTGAACACCCATCCTCTGCTGTGCAGAGCAGCTCAGCTGAGGGGCCCTTCACCCGGGGAAAAATCCACATGAAGGACAGCACAGGGGGTGTCCTGGCCCATCAAAGGCCCCCCCAAAGGGGTCCACAGACCCCACACCTGTGTTTAAACCAGTCTGCAACACTTCTATGTCCCTGTGGCTCCCCTGAGGGAGTCTGCCTTTTCCATACTAAAAGCAGACTTGTCACTGGTGTCAGCTTCAGCATCACTGGCAGCTGCATTGGTTTGTGGTTTCCCTCAGCTCCTATAAGGCTGCACTGCTTTCACCCTCAGGGTCAGTGGTAGCTCAGAAGGGTCATGGCTGCTGTAAAATAACAGATCAGGCAGCCAAGTGCCCGAGGGACAAGGATTTCTCCACATGAGCACTGACCCAAGCTGTATGATCATGGGAGAACATGCTAAACTTCTAGCTACCACTAATGGAAAGTTCATTTATGTGATTGCCCAACAGGCTCTGCAAAACTACAAAACTCAATTTGTTCTGGGATCATGGTCTTTCTGACATAGAAATTCAGTCTCTCTTATTCTTCTGCTACATCTGAGTGTTATTAGGGGTGTATTTGCAAGCTTGTGCTTTGGAGAGAAGACACTTGAAAGTTAAAATGTTTAACTCTTTCTCCTCTGAAGGCTTGTTTTAAAATTCTGTTTAGATGGAAAAATGAAAACTAGCATGTCCAACCCCAGAAATTTGTCATTTCATCTCATGTGTCCCTCACAAAGCCTTTCAAGGTCTCCAGATGGCACCTACCTGACCTTCATAGTGAGTGTTTTGATAGGTCCTGTGCAAATCTGGATGCAGCAGTGGGGAGAATGAAGAAAGAGGCAGCAGAGCCTCTTGTTTTGTGACTTGCAGCGCTGTCAATCCCATGAGTAAATCTGCTCCAGCTTTCCAGCTGGTTCACCCTTCCATGAGTTATTATTCTGTGTCACTGAGTGATATTTCAGGAACCAAGTCAAACATGTTAAAAATAACTATCTCCTATCATTTACTGTTATGAATTTATATTATTTTGAGCAGCAATTACTGGCTGACTCAGTCACTGGCAATGGAAAAGTGTCATTTTAAGTAACTCAGGCCAAGATTTAAACAAGAATGAGATTATTTGATAAGATGACAGCAAGAGAAGGTTGCAGCCTTGTCAGTCATGACATTGCAAGTTCTCTTGTGTTCTGTGCAAACTGTCATAACCTTTAAACAGGGGTTTCAGCAAGATTAATTGCTTATGTCACACAAAGCAATGGGTCAAATCTAGACTGGAATAAATGGAAAGTTCAGTAGGCTCTTATTTTCTGGGGTTCTAAATCAATTCAAATATTTAATAAATAAAGATAAGTTTTCATAAAGATTGTAGTACAGTTTCTTTGGCTAAAGAACTTGACTTTGAGACTTGGAGACATAAAAGAATGTTAATGATACTGTGTGCTATGCAGCTTTTGACTTTGAGTGTGAAAATCCTAGAAGCTGGAGTAGTTGGATGTGACTAAAAAACAAGGTGTTTCGTTTCTTGTAGGATGGGTAATGCTGTATACAGTTGTAAATGTAGGGTCTGTCTGTACATCAGTTCTTGAATTGGAACAAATATCTTTATACAAAAAATCTTTTCTGCTGTTGGAATAATTCCTCAGATGACCCCACCAATCAATTTTAGAGTTCTATTTTTCATTTGAGTGAAAGTCTACATTTAATTTAAAAGTAAAAAGAGTATTAATTATGTCAAAGATTTCTTCTTCTTTTGAATGGGCAGAAATCCCTCCAATGCTTGCAGAAGTTAAATGTATAAACAAATGGCTAGATTCATACATCCCATCTAAGCACAGAAAAACAGTGCAGCAGATGGTGACTGCTCCTGCTCTGCAGAAAAGCAGCTGCAATTCACCCTTCATGTTCCTGGGGATACTGAGTTGTGTAGATAAAGCCACCTCAGAAGTGAGTGCAATTGGCCTGGGAGAAGGTGCAGTCAGCACACCAAAAGGAATGTGAATCAGCTTTTCCCAGCATTGGAAGTCAGAGGATTCTCTGAATCATGAAAGTTGCTGTCTCAGTGTTTACACAGAGCTGTTCTGTGCAAACAGTCAGTGGGACTAACATCAACAGGAAAAGCATTGAGGGGCTGATGGAAAAGGGATGACAAACAACACGATGTGCCATTTTTGGCCAGTGCACAGTCACTGTTACAGCCACTCACTTGCCACTGTTTATGTCCATACAGGCAATTACACGTACTTACTATTTCTAATGTCTTTGTTAACTCCTGAGGCTTTCATCTTCTTCCTGCAAAGTGAGCCACTCTTTCCTAACTCCAGATGTAAGGTTTAATAACTCCTACCTTGCTTGGACATGAGAATGTCGTCTGGTGTGTTTTCTAAACCATCCCCTTTTAAGGCTTTTTGAACAGATCTTTATATTTGTACTTTGATGTAAGAGACTTATTTTTTCCACCTAGCTCATAATACATGAAAGACAAAAAAAAATATAGGTACAATAATTGCCAACAGAGAATATTTGACAGGAAATGACAGTTTCTTTCTATTTAAAAAAACCCACAAAGGTTTTCTTACATATTTATACTAATCTCTTTAACAAATTGCTCTTATATTAAAGATTTTGCAGCTAATACATGTGTAACATCAGAAAACAGTCAGACACTTTGAAAAATCCTCATCAAGTTATCATCTCTTTATGAAAAATAATAAAAAAGAGCTTTTTTGTTTCCAAAGGTATTTCATTAAAATGTCCAGCTTGATTAATCTCCTGTAGAGAAAATGTCTGTAGTCAAGATAATAGTGACCAGATTCTGTGACAATCACTCCAGATGACAGACAAAAAGTGAAGCATCAATTGGCAATGCCCTGGCTAACATTCCCCACAGCTATTATTCACTTTTTCTGTCTGCTTCATCTATTCTTGTTTTCCCACTTTGACTTATTGCCGCTATATCTCTTGAGGTGTCTTCTTTTTTTTTCCTCCAAATGGTAAAAATCCACACTTGTCCTTGGTTTTGTGCCATCCAAAAATAGTCTTTATAAGCTTTCTATGTTGCTATCTTTCAAGCCTCATGTAAAGAATGAATTCATGCTCCTAGATCTCATTGTGCCTTAATGTTTATTACTTCTTTTTATGGTAGAGGAAATGAAATGTCTTATCAACATCTAACTTTAAAAAAATCTTTTCTAATGACATCCATTCTTTTCATAACAGTCACCCTCACGTTATAGAAGTGGTCTTCAAGAGTGCATCACTACCATAGTGTGGTGCAATAGTGGAGGTCTCTTGGTTGGTTTTTCACTTGCTGAGATGTGTGTGGTGTTATTTGGCCAGGGCAGGAGCCTGGAAGTCTCTCTGTGCTTTTCCAGAATGCTGTACTTTTTACAGAAATTCATCTGCAGTACTTGAGCAGCATGCATAATGTGGCCTTCTTTCCATCCCTGCCATTAGCAAAGAGACCAAAAAAAATGAAATAAAAACTAATCCAACCTTATTTTTCTTTACGTTAAGCTCCAATCCTGCTCATGGATGGCTCAGCAGGGTTATTCACAACAGCTGAGTGGTTAAACTGGGTGTACCCCAGCTGAGTCCTGCCCATTGCAACTCAGGTGTCTTGGGGTCCAAATATATTTCCACTCTGGAACCAGACTCCTTTTTTCCTCTCACACTTCCCGGGTGTGGTGCCTTACACCCACTGACTGCAATTTGTGGATTCCTCCTCCTCAAAGCGTGGTTCAGATGGGGCTGTCTGGATCATTTCAATAGTTGTTTAAGCTCTGAATCCCTGCTCTCAGTGTGGGAGCTTTATCCCTTCCCAACCGCAATACTGACAGTTCCCTGAGCTTTTGCTGAAGATTTGCAGCAGTCTGTTTGCAGATGTGAAGTTCAAAGAGCCCCTTCCACCACAGCTCTTCTCACCTACCTGCCCTCCCTGCACACTGCCTGCTTCCAGCTGCCTTTGCTCTTTGACAAAGCCCTCAGGCAAGTGAAATCCCAGGAGACAGAGCGGCCCAGGCTGAGGAAACACTGCCTGTCTAGTTTGCCAAATTAGTCTATAATAATTACATTCTTAAACTGGTCCATTTTCATGGTTAATTTGGCTGGCAGAAAATGAAGAAGCTATTTTTGCAGTATATATGCACCATATGAATATAATCACTTGGAAGCTCTGCAGACTCCAGGATTGAATGCATTTTAAAAAAAATTTCTAATGAGCATGAGCAGGTTCTGCTGTTTGCAGTTGCCTGGGTAACTGAGATGAGACCTTTACCTGGCTGTTTCTTGTACCAGTGGAAGAATATACACTAATTCTGATGTTTGGGCTTTACCCTAAAGTATTTTATGGAGATAGGAAAGGTCAAAAAAACATCTTTAAGCCTGCCCTTCCTGCTTGCATCTGAGGCAATGTTCAAGCATTTGATCTGTTTCATAGGAGAGCTGTGTGTGACTGGAATAGAAAGGAGTTGGTTCCCTTCACTTCTGCATCTAATTGCAAATTCTGTCCTGTGATGACAGGCACAAGGAAGCATCGTGGGTGTCTGCTCTGAGTCTGATTGGACTTTGAGAAGCAGCTCTGAATGCCAAACATGGGTATTGCAAAGTGTTTCCCATCCGCCCAGTCAGGAGGGCTGCAGGAACCTGCTCCTGTGGGACCCCTGAGGCCCAGCCTGGGCTGCTGGGCAGGGCTGGCTCTGCAGAGCACTGAGAAATCTGTCTGTGCAGACAATGTCTGTCTGCCTTCACAGTGCTGCTTCCTGCAGGGAACACATCTCCTCTGTGCAATTCAATAAGCTGCTTGAAATTTCTGAATTACTTGTGTCCTAGTAAGCTTGGAGACTACATTCTTCCTATTGCTTAACTAAGTTGTTAAAATGGAAGTTTAGTGGCTTTGGAACATTCTGCAAAGCTGTTTGATCTGGATGCTTGGAAAAGGGGGTAGATTTAAAAGTGAAAATGGGACAATATTGGTACATCCTAGGTGTGGGAAATAATAAAGGCAACCCAATCCTTAATGTTGAGATGTATTATAGTGCAGATGGCTTTTACTAGTACAGAGAGGTAAGAGACAATGCAGAGGAGAGATTAGCAAACAATCCCACTTCTACAAGGAGGTGAAGAAGATTGATAAGCATTTTAAGAAATATTAATTTAAATTTCACTTTGGCTTGTTCCTAACTTGGCATTTGTGACTGAAATAAAGGCTAGAGTATTATTAGCTGTAAACATGCTGGTTTTTTCCTGTGGAATAGTCAAAGAAAATCATTATGCAATAATTATGCCAGAATAGGCTATACTGCTAGAGCTTCATGGTAAATCTCCTTGTGTTGACAAGTTCACTGGCTGCCAAATAGACACAGAGGCCCTGAAGTTATTGCTGCCTCTTTCTGCTGCAGTTTGTCTCACAGGGGGTTTCACACATGAGGACTGAGAATATGAGGTGGATTTAAAAATCCTTTATTTTTTAAACTGTGGGAGAACTGAGCAGGGAGCCTGATATTTTTCTCCTAATTCAAGATTTCAATTTTTCCACTTAAGAATAAAATCCCTATTTCTCTAAACAGGCCAAGAGAACTGCTACTGTGAACCACTCTTGGCTGCTGGCTCTGCCAACTGCCGGAGCTGCGGGCTCGGCCGGGCGCAGGCCGGCAGCGGTGGCGGCTGGGCCCGGGGAGCACAGCGGGTGGGAGGAGGGCCAAGATGACCCTCCAAGCGAGCCCCTGATCCTCCAAGAAACCCAAAGCACAGATGGCTCCTCTGTGTCGCAGTGAGCTGCTTTGTGTGCTGAGGTTCCTCCCGCAGCTTGATTTCCCGTGCGTTCTTTGCGGCCTCCGGGCAAGTGAGGGGTCACTGACAGTCCGGGCCTGGAGGCTTTCCCTGGCCTGGCCAAGGAGAAACTGCCAGGGGACAGGGCTGCCAGCACATCTACAGCCCCTATGGAACAGAACATCTACAGCCCCTATGAGAACAGAACATCTACAGCCCCTATGGAACAGAACATCTACAGCCCCTATGGAACAGAACATATGCTGAGGCATACAGAAAAATCAGATTGGTCCCTCTCACCTGGCATTTTTCCCGAGTGCCGTTTTCCATCTGTACGTGTAAAACTGCGATTGTGTTTTTCGAGTTATTTCAATCAGAAAGCTTGAGTAAAGTCATACTGGACAACATGAGAAAAGATAGTTTTTTTCCCCAGGAGGATGAACAGAGTCCATGTATGATACAAATCCACTTAGACACAAATCTTCGTGTCAGAAAACCAAATGGGTGTCACTCTTGTCATCTTCCTTTATACACCATGTGCAATGGAATTCTTGCTTAAAAGGGCCATTACTGAGCCTTGTGTTAACACATTCCAGAGCAAGGGAGTTCTGTGCATCAGAGTAGCATGGATGAATGCATTGACAGATGCCCAGGAAAATGAAGTGGCAGCAAGCTCCTAAGATTAGCCTGCTTGCTTGGGTTCACTTTCACTGCTCAGAAACACCTCCTTCCTCTGCTCTTCTGCATCTGAAGAGCTTGAGAACTGGATGGGCTATTAGGGAGCACAGATTTCATAGAGAAACCAGGGAAAAGTCAGGAAAGCTGCTGCAGCCATTCTGTGTCTTACTTTCTCATATATCTTCAGTTTTCTGTTCTCTTTATGGAAAACAGCAGGGGGGGTATTTTGAGTGATCCCTAACAGGGCATTCGTTTTCTACCACCTGAGACTTAGAAACACTGCTGAAAATTCAACCTCTTTGCTTTAACTTTCTTCTAATCATACCTGGGCTGCTGTCATGTGAGTGATGGTGAATGGCTAAGGTGGACAGATTTCTTCAGCAAAATCTTCCTTGGGAAGGTGGCAGATTGTCAGAAACTCAAGACTCTATCCTGGGCTCTGTTGCAAATCTGCCTCCAAGTTTCCCAGCAACAGCCACACGTTGCCAAGAACACTTGACAATAAGGCTTCAGTTATAGTTTCCTGATCTCCTGAAATGTCTGGCAGTAAGCTCTGCTGAAATCCCCACCTGTGCCACAGCCAGGGACAGCCCTGCAGGTGCCCTGCGAGCTCCCACGCAGCTCTGAGCCTGACCTGTAACATCTGGAGCTCATCCCCAGCACAGATTGACAGCTGTGCCAAATGCTGCTGCCACTCTGACAGACACTCCTGTTCCTGGGTGTTTAAACACCAGCTCATGCCCAGCCACATTCACAGAGTGACCTAAGCAAGCTTGAACTTCTAGGGCTCTGGATGGCAAATGTGAATAGAGTGCTTTGGGAGTTTTCTCTTGCAGTGCCACTAGCAATTTTTTAATGTGTTGCTTGGCTCCAAGTCTTCCTTTGCATTTGAAAGCTCACATAAAAAACTAAATCGACTTCTCTGGCAGTGTTGGCTGCTGAAAGAATATTTTAGTTTACAACCAGGAGCCTGAAAATTAAAATGTTCTATAAGACTTAGCTTCCTTGCCACTTAGCCTGTTCAAATATTTGTGTCATCCTTTAAATAAAATCTACACATATATGGCAACTGGAATAATTGATGCAGAAAATCACAGAGCACAGCATTCTGTATTTATTGTTTGTTTTTCAGTGACATGGCCATTGTTAATTTTAGTGGACTTGATAGTAGTTCTTCCAAGTGAATTATGTAACATAGCTACATTATGGCTTCTTGCTCTCATTAGCTTAACTTTGCCATCACAGTTGTTCAACATGGGCTCTCTAAAAAAATTAATTCATTTCTGTCAGTGATATGGTAGGCAGTGAGGAGGCAAAGCACAGAACACACCGAGATGACCATGTCTGGTTTCTGCTTGACTAACTGGGGCTGGTCAAGGAGCAGGGGAAAAGATTTTTGCCAGGATATGATGAGAGTTGCACTGCTGTAGTTTGAATAATTTATCCAATATGCCTGAGTGTAGCTGTGGCTCTTGGTTGCTGACAGTCAAATAACGGCCTATAACCCCTGAACTATTTATTTGGCACTTACTGGGGTGTGGGGAGTTAGCTTCCCCTCTAATCCTTATCCTTACTGCCAGTCCTGCAGGAAGAGCTGACCCACTGATGCAGCTTAGAAACAGAGGGTTGTTCTGGCTGGATCTCTCACAGCCTTCTCTCGTCAGGCTGGGGTCACCAATCCTTATTGCAGTGCCCCAGAAATGTGTTGCCATAGAAGATGGATTTACCTCAAAGCCATCACACAGAGTTTTCACACATCTGCCATGGTTTTAATGAAAAATTTGTAGTTTTGATTTTGCTGACCTTTTTATTTTTGTCATATCCTGATCTGAATACATGATTCCCAATTAGTTGTGTCCATTAACTGATCTTCCAATTAAACTAACATTTAAAAATTTAGCAGTCAATTTCGAAAAGGCTGGGGTTAGTTAAATGAAAATGTTGTTAAAGGAGCTGTATTAATGGCATTGCAGCTAAATTCTGAATGAAAACGGGTGTCATGCTTTCCTGAATATTAATTTTGATTAAATCCTTGACTCCAAGAAAACTTCTGTGAATCATTCTACTATAGCTTAACTACTTTGTGTTGGAAATAATGTAGGTGTCCCACTTCTGATGCAGTAGCTAATTAGGTTAACAGCCCTAAACATGTATTAGACTGTAATTAAAAATTAGACCACACTACCCATAACAAACTAGAGATATATCTGGCTGCAGAAAAGTTTGTCCTTTATTCTGCACTTCTCTGGAGCATGAGTGATTTTACAATGCAGAGAGAAGAAAGAGTACATTATTCCTTCTCCTACCCTTTTTCTACTATCTAGTACAATTTCAAGTGGCTCTTAAAAAAAAAAGTTACTTGAATAAAAGGCTGTAGCTTTCAGGTCATGCCCACCTCTTCTAAAACACTTGCATTTTATATTGTGTCTGACTGGCTCAGCTGTGTGGAACAAGTT
Organism: Hypocryptadius cinnamomeus; assembly: GCA_013400635.1. Classification (NCBI taxonomy): domain Eukaryota; kingdom Metazoa; phylum Chordata; class Aves; order Passeriformes; family Zosteropidae; genus Hypocryptadius; species Hypocryptadius cinnamomeus. The sequence goes on along the minus strand of VYZP01017298.1, from coordinate 7,716 downwards.
GGGCAGTCTGAAATTGGGGAGATTTCTAAGTATGTTCAGCAGTTTAAACTCTGGGCATCCATAGTGCTACAGTAATAGTGGATGGTGCTATTTTTCCAAGGTTTTCTGGATATTTTAGAAATTTTTGTTGATCCTTTGTTGGATATTTTCATCTCCTATGAGTAGATGCGTAATTTAAAGCATTGACCTTCTACACTTATTTCCCTAGAAGTTTACATAATTACGAGAAACAGGTTCCTTGTGTTATCTCAGATTCTCTCAAATCATCCTTTGCAAGTCTCTCTCCTTTCCTTTTACCTGAAGGAAGATTAGGATATGAATATGGGTATTTTGGCAGTATCTCCCTAGAACTATTACCATCACACAGCAGAATTGGTACCCTTATGACACATCTGGTCTGTGTGTCTCTGAATTTCTTTAAGAAGTATCTGTGGAGCCTCTGTCCTTGGAGATATGCAGAACTTGAGCAGACAAGGCCCAGAGCAACCTGATCTGTCTCTGAAGTTTGCCCTGCTCTTGTGTGGGACATTGGATCTCTAGGGGTCCTGGCTAGTGTAAATTATTCTGTGCCACTAAATTCAACAGCTCAGGGCATCACCTTGCAAAAGTTTCCTTTCAAGCTCTCAGTTCAGAACAGGTTCATCCCCTGAAGCAGGAAATGAAGAATACATAAATCTTATATGTTTATAAATGATACAACTATAATTCTAATTTGGATAGCAAGAAGCATGCTGCCGGTGTATCATGTATTTTCCCTTATGAATTTCTTCAAGCTCTAACCATTCCTTGAAAGACAAAGTGCTCAGAAACCAGCAAAAATCATTTATGCCCTGTCTAGTAAGTCAGGAGGAAAAACAGTTGAGGATCTGGAGAGGGTTTTGCTTGCTCTAAGTCTACTCTGCTGCTCTCTGAAATGGTGCTTGAATATGGTGGATGAAAAGAGCATCCTGGATACAGCACTGAGTAGGTGAAGTGATCTGGATGGGCTCTGAGGGCTGCTTTCCAGCCCATGTGGCTAACATGGATAATGTGCCTGTCTCTTCCGATGAGCTGCACAGTGTGGAGAATCCAGTAGCTGCAGGAAAACAGACAGAGAGCATGTGCCAAGAGGATTGTAAGATGGCCTGTTAAGTGCTGAGAACATCGTTTGGAATGTGTCTTGTTGAAAAGATCTGATTCAGTTGGCACTTGTTTCCAGCTTCAGCAGCATGTCTGGAAACAGAAAGCTCCTGTGAGTCAAAGCAGGGATTTAGGCAGATAGGAACAGGGAGGAGAGAGCACCCATCTGCTGGAGCTGTCAGCAACGTGTGAGGTTCCCCAGGGGCTGTCCACATAAAGAGCTGTCTGGGTGGGAGGTTTGAAGGAAAGCCAGATGGCTGCAGTTGCTTGCAAGAAGGTTGATATGCCAAATAACTTTTTACATCTGTAATGTGTGAAAAGGGATCAGCCCTTGACTTCAAAGTAACAGAGTGTTTGTCACACTGCCTGATACTTTTCTGGCTTTTTTGCTGGCTTTTTGCTCCCAGACAGCAGGGTTTGCTATAGCCATCCTGCAAATAGATCACGAGGTACCTTGTGCTTAATCTGTGAGCTGCCTAGCTAGCAGTCCTGCCACTGCAAATGGTGGGGATGTGGTGCTATTTAGATTAGCAGCAAATGTAGAGTTCAGAGTTATGTGTATCTGGCTGGGTTCCAAATGGATAATTACATTCTGCCTACCTAAAATTCCCCCTTACAGCCTTTTGAAATCCATTGCTCAAAGTTGTTTATTATGATGTTGCTATCTGCTCTTAATCAGTAACTATCTTCCACTCTACAGGCAACTCCATTTCAGTGACAAGTGAGGTGACCTTGTATGCATTGTAGTGTCCCCATCATCAATTGCAAATTCATGTTAAAAAATTGAACTTTTTCCTGCATGCTTCATCCCAGCTGCCATCTCCCCAATGATATGTTTCTTGTCCTATGTACTTGTAAAGTAGTTGCCTCTAGTTTACCTAAAAATTAATTTTTCAAAGTTCTTCTATCATACAGTTACTTTCTGCTGTTTTTGCAATAAGCCTTTTTTACCTTTTCTTGGTTTTTATCATTTTTTCACCATGTGCAAAACATCACTGGCCTGTATCCCTTGTATTTAAAGTAACCTGAAATTCAGTGATGAGAAAGAGATTATTCCAGATGTGAACACCCCCAGCAGAAGCTTCCATGCATCCAGAATCTGGCCTTAATGTTGAGTCACAGCATTCAATCAGATATGCTGAAGTAGTGCAAAAGTAGGTAGATCGATATCAGCACACAAAAACTTGTAGGAGATATTGTCATCCCAGCAGCTGGTCCATCCACAGGGTCCATGACTTCCATTTCCCCATTTCCAGGGCCATCTGAAAGCTGATCTTGGAATGCTTACCACACAAAGCTCAGAAGTGGGTAGTGCCAGGTGTGGGTATTGAAGGTTGAAACTATACAAGTTCTCCTGTATTTAACTGTAATTAAGCAGATACTTGAGTATCCGTTCATCTGGTTTGTGCTTTTTTAGGCTTGCCACCATTCAGTAAACACATCATTTTAGCTCTGTTCCTCACAAAACGTACATACTTGGGAGTGATTAAAAATGTTAAGCTGTGCAGGGTGGACTTCATGAAATTCTTGTGAAAAATGTGTTTTGATGCCGTTTCTGCCCTGTTTCCCGCAGCCTCCTCTAAAAAGGAAAAAAAAAAAAATTAAGACTTGTTTTAGGAGAGTATGTTCCTCAGTGGGAAAGAGAAGAAAGCAGAACAAAACATGCACAGCACATTGGAGAGTTGCAAACTTGCTCTCAGATTTTGCAAAAAACGTCACAAGGAACCTCCCACTTAGAGATCTGCTGTAAAAAATTGAATCTGTGATGTTCTTGCTAATAACACCATGTTCCATGTTCAGTAACCTGTTCATGCTCTGAGGCTTTGAAAAAAACAACATAACAAACAAATGCTTGAGCAGTTAAAGTTCTAAAGCCTGGTTTAGGGCAGGAGTATCAGCCACTGCAGAATATCACAGCTACACTTGCATCGTTGCCCTTCTTTCGGGGAAAATTGCTGGTGCTCAAACTCCCACATTGTTTATTTGTTCTCCTAGAGTGTATTTCTGCCACAGGCAGTCCTGTGAACCAGATTACATGATTTAATATTTTGCAGGAGTTGTAATAGTGAGGCAAGTAGGACTGTCCAGCATGGACCATCTTCCATTTCAACCAGTAGGTGAAGCTGAGGAGATTTATTGGAGAGAAATACTGCCTTCCTGCCATTAATAAAACTAAAGAGTTTGGGTAGTGCTGCACAGTTATTTCTCCTTGTGAATTTATGAGGGCATTTGTGGAGAGCTGTTTTTCTTCCCCAGGTTCCCTGTACCTTGCAGTGAGTGATGGTTGTGCCGTGCTGCAAGGCGAGCAGAGAGCAAACAGTTCATAAATGTAACTACCTTCAGGAGAGCTCCTGGAGCACAGCAAAGTGCTCTAATGGAGGGAGCAGGAGGGTGGGCAGGCTGGAAAACAAGTGCATGGCTACTTAAAGAGTTGTCTTTGCTCTGTTTATACCTCACTTGCTGCCTGATACGAACTGAGTGGAAATATTTTCAGTAGAGATATCTCTGAGTCTTAGGCTCATCTTCAGTGTGCTCTGTCAGTCACCTGCTGCCTCTGTGGCTATCCTGGTGATCTCTGCTGTGCTGCACAGGGAAAAAAACCCTGAATCTATGCTGGGAACAACTCACAACCTTATAAAAGTCACATATCTAATTCTACTTATTCCTTACACACTGTATAAAAGGGAAGATTGTTACCAATTTTAGTTTGTTTCTTAACACCATATAGCTCAGAGAGGAATTTTGTTTAATTTTTGTGGTTCAAGAAGGGCACCTTCTAGGTTCATTAAAAAAAAAAAAATAAAGTTTTAAAGTTTTTAATAAATTTATGTTCAAAATCTAATCTAGTAGAAAAGTGGGGTTTTTTCCACTAAAATCTGTAGATTTTTTTTCCTCTAGGGGCCACAAGATAAATATATTGTTTTCATTAAAACACTAATTTCTAATAAATAGCACTGACCTACTTTAATGCTGTTACATGTGTAATTGGGGCAAAATAATGTGTTAATCTTTCTCTAAATATGGGAGTATCCTGCAAAGCTAAAACATGTAAACATAGGGGGAAAAAAAAAAAGGAAATAGAGCCCTGAATCCACATAGTCTGCCTGCTGTTTGCCTTTAAATATTATGCTGTTAAAATTATAGCTGCGAATTTGCCAAGCTCAGAGACTTCTAAATACTCAGCTGATGAGGGTTAACCCAACATTCTTCACAGTTCTACCTTTTTACAAGCAATAGTTTGATGTGGAATCCTGTTGGGATGAGTGTAAAACTGGGACAGTTGTTTCTGAATTTTTGTCCTTGCCTGTGACAGTAATAGTCATATTTCTATTTGCAAAATGGGTTGTTCATTTACATCATCAACTCTTTACAATGACTACCTGGTTAATGATTTGAAAACAGACAGAGGGCTTTAAAATAATTGGTAAATTCTTTCTTATCCTCCTCTTATAGTGATTATAGAGCCACAATCATTTGATACGGCATCATTTAATATTTGACCTCTCTGCCTGTTTTCTCATGCTGTCACTAATTACCAGTTCACTTGTGTCCTGGGTGATTAGCTGGGGTTGTGCAACCTCCCTGGCTTGCCCCTGCACTGAAAACATCTCTAAAAGGCATTTCTTTTTGTAACCTTAGTATCTGTGTTGCTATTCTTTGGGTAACCACCTATTTGCAGTGTACTGTGTGACAGACCTCGAGGAGAACTGCCTCACGTAATACCACTAATCCCAAGAACCATCATCACCTCTTGGAAATGTCAGCAAAAAGTGGAACTTGCTATACAATAGTCTTGAAATTGTTTTCGTTCCTTTCAAATTTTTGTAGGAAATCACCCTGTTCTGTCTATATAAGCCTGTATTTTATATGATTAATCAAGAATTCCATCAAGCACATACTTAATATAGGAACAGTTTGATAAAAGTACTGGCAAGTGTGGCAATGGGAAAGTATTGATGAGTGTTAACAGGAAATCAGAATATGCAATTTCATACCTCGGAATGCTACAAAACCAGGAACACTGACAGTCCATTTTTAAAAACAGCTCACTTTTCTCTTAACAGTGAGAGCACAGCTCCTTGGTAACAATTATCCCTTGTGAACAAGGTTCCTAAAGTGTATTCATTGCCTTTTGTGCCACTGTTCCATGAAAAAGTTGCTGAGATATTACAGATGTGCTAGACTGTTGTGTAATGGCAAGGGTGACCAATGTGACCTGTGGGTTTTGTCCAAGGGGAATTAACTTCTGAAAATAATTTCTTTTGTAGAATTCACATGGTAACAAACCATATCTTGAGGCACTGCAGTGCACTGATGAATGAAAAGATGGTGTACTGGGTACAGAAATAGATGATTTTGCCAAGAGACTTTGTCATGTAACTGCTAAGAAAAGCAGTAAAACCACCGTACAGTACCTTCTAGTTTAGACTGGTGTAATAGTAACCACAGATTGCTGTGGTTATCTTACAACCATCACCCACTCAAGCAGTGATCACAGTTATTGTTCTTGGAAGGACTTGCAAATGTCACACCTCTTATTCCAGGTAATGTAACTCCCAGCACTCCACGGTATTTATAACTTCACTATATCCTCATGTAATGAGAAAGGACACAGAGATCAACACCCACAGCACTCAAGTTAAAGAAAATAATTAAGGAATAGAAGAAAGAACACAGTTTGTTGAAATTTGTAAAGTTGTTAAATCTGTCTCTGAATTTAGAGGAAAAGAAGTTCCACTGTTTGCAGCAGGGCAGCTGGGCTTGCATAGATAACTAACAAATGAGTAGAATTCCAGGAAGTCACACTGACAGCTTTCCAAGTTCATAGCACTCCCTGCTCAAAGCAAAGCTGTAAAAAAATTATTGTTTCCACCATCCACTTCAGGGTTATAGCTAAACCCAGCTCACTTAATAGCTGGAGAAGATGACTGAGTCAAGTGCCACGTGTAACAGCAGGCTGTAATCAACTTCAGTGTGAAGATATAAATTGCAATCCAGTGCTTTTAAAAGCAAGAAAAGTCAGTTTGAAATGACTGTGGTAACGCACAGGTAGACTGCTCTGGCAAAAACACAACCTTTGGCAGTGGTACAGAAGCTCTTTCACACGCTCTGAGACCAGTTGTAACACTTCAGAATTTGTGAGGAAGACTTGGCTGAAAGTCTCTCTTGTGTCAGCAGTATAAGCAAGAAGAGGATGATAAGAACTTTTTTCTTTTGACTCAAGAACAGACTCATGACCTAATGTGATTTCAGTAAAATTACTGTATGTAAAAAGTCAGCCTGGAAGAGAAGTCATTTATACATCAGACTCAAAGAGCATTTATGTTACTAATGCTTTTGGTTGTGTTTAACTTTGAATGTCATCTGGTTTTGATTAAAATTAAATGAATTGAGTACTTTGAATAACCAGTCTTTTAGTTTGTAACAGAAATTAGCCACCCTCAAAATTTAAAGGCAAACAAAAATATTTGCTATTTTTGTTCGAACAAAC
>VYZP01017294.1:0-15837 GCA_013400635.1 Hypocryptadius cinnamomeus | reverse complement strand
TTAGCAGATATCATTTATTCCAACCTTAATGCCTGATGTAATGATAGACCACAGCACAGCTGATGGCACTGTTTGCCTGGAATATAATGTTTCTCAGAAAAATAGTATTCTCCTACTCCTAAAAATTAGCTCTTTTTATTTTCTTTTTGAATCTCCAGCAATGAAGATTTACACAGGTTCTATTTTTATTTTTGCAATGGAATCTATGTGGACCAACAGTGGTCAGTTAGTACTGAGGTTGCTAACCTCTAATTGCATAACTGATTAAATCAAATTAAAAGTCGGCAGGAATAACGGCAGAAGGACACGTTTTCAGTCTGACATACAGATACCAAGAACCTGACTTTGCTATGTAAGGACGCAAGGCGCTGTGGGACCTCACTGTGACTCTTACTTCCTTTAATACTCATGGTAGAGCTCAGGCAGCAGCACCTGGCCGCTTCAAAGGAAACTGAGATGAAGAATCTTCAGACAAGGCTTATATTAGAATTGGGTATTCTTACAGAAGACCCTCTCTGCCATGAGGTCTGTGAGGAGTTTTGCACATTTAATTCTGTGTAAGGCCTTTGTAGAGCACATAGTAACTTTGTTTACACAGCAGGCTCTGAGCTAATAAACCATATTTATAAATTGTGTAGCTCAATCCAGGCAGCTAGATGTGAGTGGATACAGAAAGGAAACACCTGTGACATGTAATGTTTTTGCTGGGTCCTTTGGTTTGCCTTTTTTCATCCTTATGAATTCTACACTCTAGTTGTCATTACATTTTTTAGTTCTCTTACTTGTGCAGTTATGTGCAACATTTTTCTCTTTGCTAGAGACCTCCAGTCAGAAGGGAATATGCTGTTACCTAGACATGAATCACAAGGTTTAGTTTTCTGGAATTCTAACCCTACAAAAAATGTTCTTAAAATCAATTGCTATGTTGAGCAGTTGCAAAATCTGTATCTGGGTTAAAAATTTGTTTCTCAAATTCTCTGACTTAATACTTGTTTTTGAAAGATACATCTCCTGAACCTACACCTACATTAGTAGTTCTGAGACCCACTCATGCAGGTAATATAAGAACATTTTATTAATCTTTTCTGTCCTTCAGCTCATTATGCAGTAGAGGAGAGTAATACGGACTAGAGGATGATCTAGTCTGTGGATGAGCTAGAATGTACTGTGCAACTCAAGAGTTTCACAAAACTAATTGGTGTGGTGCTTACTTTGTGAAAAAATATTTCCTACAGTGAAATGTGTGCCCCAGCAGATTGGAAATGTTGATTTCAAGTTTAAATGCATATTCTTTGTTTATTGAAAACTGCATTTCACATAAATGTGGAAACTGGAAAGTATATATCAAGAAAGCAAAGATACAAACTGTAAGCAAGACCAGATGCAACAGTAACTAAGAAATAGCATGGATAGTCCTGAGTGAATGAACCCAGCTCCAGGTTTTTAAAGATATTTTGGCTATCCTACTTGGAAAAAACCCAGGGTGAAGCTAAGATTGTATATCAAAAGGCAGCAGATTGTTTTGTAGCTTTCATTTGGTAATGTGTATTCCAAATGCCACACTTAAGAACCCAGTTGTTATTTATGTCTGAAGGCTTGAAGTTGTGAATCCGTTTCTTCAGTTCGCACAGAGCAGCAATAATAACCTGGCTCCTATTGCATGTTTTTTCATCAGTTTGGTGTCCAAGTGCTTTTCAAGCAGCATTATGTGGGTTATCCCTGTTTTACAAACTAGGAAGACAAAACTCAGAATCTTTAAGCAAGTTTTCCATAACCTGAAGAAAGAGATGTTCCAAGCATGGAACAAAAGAATCAGTCCTGTACCTCATTCCCTAAGCCATGCTTTTTTCAATTCAATTCTTTTTGGCAATTCGATTCAATGCTAATATTCAATTCTTTGCACTGTAGCACTGGAATTATTCAATTAGTTACTAATTTGAAGATAAGTAACTAAAATGAAAGCATGCTCAAAGTGGGCTGAATCCAGCACACTTTTCATTTAATGGTGTTTTGTTTCTGTCTTTTTTCCCTCAGACCTTTTAACCATACAGCTAAAACCTTGGTTGATGATACATGCAGATAAAAAATATTGTTGCTTTTCTTGATTCTTTTGTTATTAGTGTATTTAGTAGTACTAAATGTCTCCATATTTTAGTAGTTTCATTAATATTTTATTAAATATTTTCTTCATTATTTTTATTATACAATCAACACTTGCCTTAAACATGGGTGACATCGTAAGTCTTCTCTTCCAAAGCCTTTTTGCTGCCACTGTAAAATAAATAAAAGGATTCCAAAATAGAAAAAAAAATGGGTTATTTAGGGGTTCTTTTTAAGTTACAGGACTACATGCACAAATCAGCTATTTAAACAACAGTAATTTCTTTATTTATTCTCTTAATTTTCCTTAATTCTTTTTTTTCTCTTAATTCCTAAAATTATGAGAAATTTAGAGTTTTTATTATTTGACCCCATGCCAAATACAAAAATAATTGCTACACCATCTTCTATGAGCACAGTGGACTAGTATTCTCCTATCTTTACATAAAATTTAGACAAATCTGCCTTCGGTGTTAATTGTAGAACAACAGATTTTATGTACAAATTAGAACCTATTGTTAACTGCCAAAGTTGTTCTAATAGGTTCTCTAGAAACCTCTCTAGAAAAAGATTGGCCGTTCTCATGATGAATATTCAGAGACTCCTTTGTTTTAGCTTTCACAAAGCCAACTGATTAATTTCAGATAAGACTAACATTCCCTAAAGGTCTGTGAGCTCTCCTTTCTACTGGTAGATTCCCTTTTTTGGGGGAAACCTGTAAGTCTAAGGTTTCTTCCTGAAGACAGTCTCTGATTTGGCCACTTGAAGTATGGTTGCTTAATATATATTTCATAATAGTTGAAGTTAGTAGGCACTTGGAGAGCAGGATTTATTTCTAAAGAGCTGAGGATGGAGACTAACAAAGAAAGCAGGTATGCAGTTGGTGTTAGTTAATGAGATGGAGAACTGTGACCCCAGGAGAACTTTTTTTCTGAATTGTCATTGAAAAACAGTGACTCAAATTGAGTACCTGCAACTAGAAGATATTTATATTGTAGTAGAAGTGTTTAGTATCTATATATGTTAATATTTCTAGTCATATTTCTGGTGACTACAAGTAAGAGGCAGCATTTTGTCTGATACACTATTGAAAACAGACCGTCCTGAGATATTTACTTTGTGGCAAAGAAGAAATAGCTTTTGAATATTCCATTTCAGTATGATATTGCAAAAAACTTAGTCAAAAGCTCTACTTTGCTTCATTTTGTTTTCCTGTGTAAAATTGGAATAATGTTTGTATTTATAAATTATAAATAATCAACAAAACTGAAAAAAAATGAGCTTTAAATTGGCCAGGTATTCTGTAACAGTCAAGGATCTCTATTTTATCTGATTTTTTTTTTTAATGACCTATTCCATCTGTTAAAGGAATAAAAAAGTTTCACAACATGGTGCCTGATTTATGTGCACTTCTACAGACGTGTGACCTGCACAGTGACAGACCCAACTGTTACTGAAGGTCCTATGACTGTATGACCCGTGGAGCTAAATTTACCACAGATGCCTTTCCCATTCATTGAAGCTAACTTTTTTGATTCCATAGAACCCCTACAAAGGGTCCTTTGCAAGTCACTAAGTGATATTTGAGAGATAAGTCCCAGAAAACATGGAAAACAAGAAGAATGGAACACAGAGCAAGAAACGTTGACAACATTCCTTCTGCTGTTGTGGAACAATTTGTATGCAGATCACCGGCAAAAGCCTCCAGGCCATTTAGGATCTTTCCTGGTGATATACAGTGTAGTTGGTAATAGATTTTATTGTACTGTTATAAAATAAAGTGCAAAGGTTGTAGAGAGCCTTACACACATTCTAATTTGATTAACTTTTTTGATATTTTGATGCATAATCTGTTTATCATATTTTCCTCCTATTTGCCAAGTCTATAAAAATTTTATAAAAGCAATCTTCAGTGCTTGTTTTCATTATTAACATAGTTGCACTCCCATCCAAAATAATGTACTGCAACACTTGTAGAGACTGCAAAGGAATGGCTATTAAGCATGTAAACACTTGTTCAGCAATAAATTTTCTCTTTCAGTTTAAAACCAATTCTAACACTGTTCAGAGCATTTTCAAAAATTTATAAATTAAACAATATAAACCCTGTTTTTTTGCTGCATTTCCCCCTCCTTTAATGCTGGAATTGCCAAATATATCAACCTAGGAATTAACTCTCAAAGCTTTTATGATAATTTTTTGACCAGAAATTATAAATGCAATTTTTTTTGTAATGTAGAAACTATTAATGCAATTATTATAACAGGAAAAGATATCTGCAGTACAGCAGAAAGGATATCATGTTATAGTTCTTCAGCTCAGGCATTTTGTCCTCCAGTGATTAATATCTGTATGTTTGACTTTAACAGTCAACAAGGAATTTAATTTTTACTTAACTTCCCCACAATATTCTGAATACCTTTCAGACAGGGAATGCTTTCTGGTTTGTGAAGTTAGATAATAGCACTTTCTCACAGTATCTAAGCAAGTGTTAAGAGAAAGAGAAAGGGAAGAATTTCATTTCTGGGAAAGGGTTTTAGTAGATTTGGAAAGAAAAAAATCTTTGTTCCTTTCTTTACTCCACAGAGACTAATTTATCTAGACTATGTGTAAGTGGAATTTCTTTGCAAACTCAGAAATGTTACTGTAACTTACATTCATCCTTTCCTTTCATTTATTATCCAGAAGTATTGTTTCTTTTTTTTTTCCTTTTTTTTTTTTTAATGTTATTGACCTTTAAACCTGTTGTTATCAAACTGAAAGAAAGAGATAGGGACTCTTTTCAGCTGCCTTCATTCTCATGTGACCTGAAGGGAGAATAGGTTCAAAATAGACTAGTTCCTCCCAGGGCAATACAAGACAGAGAAGAAAAGCACTGTCATTTCCGAACAGCACAGTGCTAGAGTAAACTCAGCATGAAAAAGGAAGGAGTTGCAGCATGTTAGAATTCTTCCTCCACAGCCTGGATTTTTACAGAAGACGGATTTGGAGGGTGTTAAAAAGCAGAGGATTTAAAAAAAATACTTTGAAATGGAGTACTTTGAGAATGGGCTTTTTAAGGACAACTGACGTCTGACTGCTAGTAATACTGAAGGAATTTTTCAAAATGAGCATTGTTATGAAGCCAAGATCCCGATCTACCAGCTCCTTAAGGACTGCCGACGCAATGTGGTAATGTGCTTCGCTTGTTTCTTTCAGGCTCTCTATTATGACACAGAGATATGTCCCAAGAAAGTCACAGCTTTCATTTTGATTTGATAGATATTGCATGTTTATTGAAGATGTTCAGCTGCTGAGTTGCACAATTATTAGTAAGAAACAAAATTATGTAGCTTTTTGTTGTAAAATACAGTGTATATAATTTTTAAAAAGAGAACCCTTTTTGTACTTTTCGTTACATGTTACACAGATTTTACCAATTCAGCAGTCGGGTTCGATCCTTACAGTTAGAGGTGCTGTCTAAAAAATCTTCAGCACACTTATTTCAGTAAGAGAAAACATAGCACAAAGCTTGCATTTCTGGAGGCTGGAGAGTGAAATGAAGTTATAGGTTGTGTGAGCTATTTTGGGATGCTTACATGTAGTTTTGCTGCATAAATAGACTGGCTGGTATAGATGTGTCCTGGGAAGCAGCAGACTTTGCAGCAGCATGTGTGAGACTGAGCTGTGTTATGCTTCATGTGTTTCCTCTGCTCTCTGAGGCTTAGAGGAGTAGAAGTAGTCTGTGATATTGATCTGTCTGTGTAATTTTCTTGCATATTTTTCAGTTATTAATCAGCAAATCTTTGTCTTTTGAATAACTATTTTTCTTTATGCTTTTTAAGCATCACTTCATGCCTTTTAAAACTTGGTAGGCACTGACAGGACAGCTTTCTATGAAGTATAAGAAATAAATTCCATTTACTCAATGTGTCCCACATTTTGTTCTTCTCTCTGTGTCTTAATAAAGCCACCATAATTTTAATAAACACATAATAGACTAATTGTTTATAGCTATATTTCACATATATAAAAGATGTATTTTAAAATATAGCTTTTTTAATATATAAACGGCTGACGTGTTACTGAAGAATAGACTAGTAACTAAATACAGTTCTTTGTGAGGATATACATCCAGTTAATTGAATATTAGTCTTATAAAACCTTTGTGTTTCAAATAGTTTTTGCTCTGAGCAAAAGCTATGACAGTATTACTGTTAAAGCAGTTAGAAATTTCTTCCAGTTATCTTTTGCTGAAACCATATTGTAGTAAAAGGAAATTAAACAAGTACACTACTCAATCTAAAGAGTAGTCCTAGCTGTTCTCAGAAAGTGCTAAGGCAGAGTTCTGCTGAAATAAATGCAGTAAGTAGTGTCTCTACGTCTTTATTAAAATTCAATGCCATGTTGGTAAATTAAATATTGCCAATGTGCTGCATTCTGTGGGTGTCTCCAAGGAAGTGAGCTAAAACATACATACCTTAGCTATTACGTACAACTGTGCAAATAAATCAGGACCTCTGATTAAGATTGCTTTTTTTTTTTTTTTGGTTGTTGACTGCCTCCATTAATTCTTGCAGGAAAAAAAGTAGTTTAGAAGAAAAAACTCCCTTGTATCTAATAGTTGCAAGCTAATTTGAGCACCAAGTATTCTGTCTAAAATACCTTCCTGCCTCTCTTTTGTTGCTGTGGCCTTTAGTCATAGCGCTAATCTGATATCTGAGAATACCTGTTCTGCTGGTTGTAAACTGGGAGTCCTCTGCTACCCTGCTGTTTGGGAACACGACTTGAGCTCAGAGGTGGCTCTCAGGGAGACACTTGAAGGCTGCTGGAGAGGGTACATGCTGTTCTGTGGCGGTGTGGAGCAAAGCCAGGCAGGCCCTGTCCCAACCAGAGGGAAAACGGAGGGCAGAGATAAGAGAGAGTGGGAGGCAACTGCTGGCTGCCCACACCGAGCCCAGCTGCTGGCTGCCTCCGGGGCGGGGGCACCTGGGGCCAGCCCACCCTGCCCACCCTGCACAGCCAGCCACCTTCAAGGTGGGCCTGAGCAGGACCAGCATCCAAAGTGTCTGCTTGACTTTGCCTTGTGTGCTTTGCTGCCTGAGTCTAAGGGCTTGTCCCCGTGGGACAGCACCGTCCTGCAGGTCTCTAGGAGAGAGTGACAACAGTATAGTCTTGCCACAATATTAATGCTTAGGGACAAATTAAATCAGGGTTAAATCAGGAGCACTGGTAGGTGTTCAGGCCAGAAGACAGGAAAATCATACTTATCCTTTTTGAATGTCTTGATATAGTGATCGCACTCCATGTAAGAGGAGAAGAAGTGCCTGGGAGGAAGGAGAAGGGTCTCAAGAACACAGGGACTTGACTGACAGGACTGTTTTAAAGTGTGCATATCCCTCTTGCAAGGGTTTGAGAAAAAATGATCCCAGATTTCCTCTACCATTTCTCATGTGAATACAGTTCCTGTGAAGATCACAAACTGGGCTTCCAACACACATAGGCTAGTGAAAGGACAGAAGAGATGTAAACATAAGACAGAGAAACCTCTGCTCTTGGTGCCCTGAAATCAGACTCCCTCTTTGTCCAAAAGATACAGTAAGTTCAGTGTAAAGGCATATGTGCGGTAAAAGCATGATATTCTTTTCAGTATCAGTATTAGAAAGAAATCAAAGAGTTTCTCCACATGTGGTACTATGATGGGTATCCCAGCTGACTTGGAGCAGATGCAGGTGAGCCCGGGCTGTGCTGATGCCTCCCCTCTAAAGCTGCATGGGCTGGGGATGGCTGCTGTTTACTGTGATGGTAGGGTCTGTAGGCAAACCTCTTTCCTATGTGGCCTGTTAAAGTTATCCTGATGTTATTGTGACTGAAGTAAAAGCAGATGGCTGGTATTTATACAGAACAAGAAAGTGACTTGTATAAGGGTTATTACCTGTTACGTTATTGCTGCTCAATTCTACCACCCATTCCCACTCATTCCTCAATTCAGAGTGTGATTGTGAAGTATAGTTTTATATCATAAATCCTCTGGAGAGTAATCTAGAAGGGATAAATGTTTGTGCAGACTTTTCAACTAAGACAATTGATGTGTCTTTTTATTCCAGAGAAGAAATAACAAGGAAGTAAAGAAATCACAGTGAATTAAACTTTGGCTGAGACAGCCAAATGATAATATGATTACATTTTCTTGACTATTTGCCACTGAACAGTAAAGCAGTAGTGTTCCACTGAAAATGTCATATTCCTGTTCATTTTTTTCCTTTTGTAATGAATGAAAAGTTTGAACATATTAAAAAAAAATCTATTTGGAAGAACTGAATTAAAATTTTGGAAGTTTAAATAAGAAGTTGAGAGTGCTTGCTTGACGGCAAGTCAAGCAAGCAGCCTCAGTTGTTGGACAGAACCTACTGCCTGGAAATGGTGCAGTTGGTCAGACTTTAGAACTGCCTTTGTTTTTCATTATATATATATAACTAGCCAAAAGAGCTATAAGCCTCTGAAGTATTGTCAGCTTTTTTCCACAATTCTTTCTGCATTATGTGACTAGAGATAGTTACATGTTTGCTTTGTGAGTTGGCATTACCAGCTTTTCTTTTGCTTTTGTAATTTTGGCCAGTTCAGGCTTTTCTGGGTTTTGGAACTTAGGGTAGATTGACCTGCAAAGGGCACAGCCTGTCTAGTGACCCAGAGACCAGAGGTCTTCAACAATTCAATCTGTGGTATTATGTAAAACAAGGCATCTGTTCTTAGCTCTAGAAGTGAGTGATATTGCTTATGCAATATGATGCAAATTACTGAAAGATGTTGTCAAATATGGATTTCTCAGTCTGTGACATACTTATAGATAAGTGGGGCAAAACTGATCTCTTGTATGGACTTTCACTGACCTTTAATATGTGGATCACAAGAGGGATGCTAAGTAAAATTTTATTGAATGGAAACAGCAAAATTCTTGTGGCTTGACATCACTGAATAGCATTGTTTCAGGGGCAGAAGAGCTAGAACAAACAAACGAGCTGACATTCAGCTATGCTGACCTCAGGTAGGTGCACTGCTCTCCTGACTTAAAGGTACTGTGAAGTGCAATTCTGGAATAAGTGGGACCCAGTCTTTTGGTAGCCTGTCTGGCAGGAGGGAGCTGTGGCAACATCACATTGCTTTGGAACTGGCCATCCCAAAACAATTCAGTTCCTTGGTAAATCCCTTGGTGCTAGCAAGCCTATTGCCATTACAAAGATGATGAATATATTCGATAAATGATACTGAATGAGTCATATACATCTATGTTGTTATTATTGTTATTATCAGACAAGATATCAGACTGTATTTAAAGTTAGCTGCTGACTTCCAGGACGAGAATCCCACTGCTGGTGAGATCAACACCAAAACCAGGGTACTGCTTGAAGGAATCTTTGTCTACAGGCCAGAGAATGCTAACGTAGGCAAATGTTAAGTGTGAACAATATTAACAGCATTCATATCACTTGGCTGCTAAAGGATTAAGGCTTTTTATTTCTGTGTTGCATGAATTTCTTTTCCTCTGGAGTATTCAGATTGTCTCTGTGAGGCATTGTTAGTGATATTACTTGTCCCTTGTTGCCATATCTTATAGAACTGCTCTTAAACAAAAGAGGGTTGGACCTCACGTAATATCCAATTGCACTTTTAGTAGTTGGAGTTATTGAATAGAGTGCACTGGGAAAGTTCAGTGCAAGCTGCACACGATTCAAACATAGGTAGGGATTGAAGTACAAGTATCCTATGTAAAATTGTGAGATTTCTGAAAGTTGAGGAAAGCCTGCACGTTATAGATACCGTCTTTCCTACATGAAGTCTGACTTTGATAGACTTCATAGGTGAATTCATTAAGAAAAATAGGCTTTCATAAGCAGTATGGGCCTCAAATCTAGACAACCATAGAAATTCAAGGTGATATATATGCTTTTATTTATTGTTCAGTGCCAGTGAGGAAGTCTGCAAAGTCAGTATGACACTATTTTCCAGAGTGGGATATGTTAAAAAAGTGTTATTTTTTACAAAATGAAAGGGAAAAATTACAGTTTTGTCAACAAAGTTGTGGTGGATTTTGAAGTTATCAAGTAGTCTATTTTCTAACAGAATAAGACACGTTCTAATGGGCCCGGCCAATAGTCTTCCCAACCTAGTATTCTGTCATCACCTGTAGCAACAGGAATACCTGAGTCCCCATCCAGTATCTGCAGTCCATCATGCTGCCCAGCATTTACTGGTGTTGTATTAGGGATGTTACAGAGTTCACCCTGGCCTTCTCTTTTTCAGATTGTCTATGTACCTGTTTGCCTACAGATTTGCCTAATCTCTTTTCTGAATTTGCCAATAAATTGTCTTCCCCTACAGCCTTCTGACAACCTTTCACCTCTGTGAGATAACCACTTTCTTTAGTGTGGTTTAAGATGAGTTCTCTCACTGCAGCATTTCATGAGAGAGTCTGCATTCACTTATCCAACAGCTTCATGATGTTCAGTTATAACCTTCTCAGCCTTTTCTTGTAGACATGGAAAAGTTGTAGCCTTCTCATATTTTCCTAAACAGGCTACTGCCCCATCCCTTGATCATTTTAGCTCTCATTCATTTCCTCAAAGACCACTGTGTCCTTGAAATACAAAGATCAAGGCAGGCATCACCCAAGATGTAAACACATCAATGTTCTCACAGTTTTTTTTTCTCAGCACCTTTGTGGATGTTCAGTATGCTGCTAGCTTTTTTTACTGCCATCAGTAAAAAAAGCTGAGCTATATTTTAAAATTATTTTTACTGGGGTTTTTTAGCCATTTTTTTGGCATGTTCCCATCTCTGTATTTTTGTAGAGCAGAAGAATTAGAGTTGCCATCATAAAATCCGGTTACTTTAACATTAATATGAGAAGGACTCCTTGTTGAAATAACAAATAAGGGTTTTTTTAAAATAAACAAACATTGCAAATCATGCCAAGGAGCACAAATTGCGAAGTGTGACTCCAGCAAAGAAAGGGACTTTCACCAAGATACTTTCTTTCAAGCTACATCCAGATTAATTTATGTGAAATTCTTTCTCCACCACACACAACCATGCCATTTAGTTCTCTGCCATTCTCTTGAGTGTATTAACAATCCACTTTCAGTTTCCCTGAAAATATAATCTTGTCTTTACAGCACAGTTCTCACACCTTCTCCTTGAGCACATCTGGTATGTTTTCAGCTTGTGGACAAAGCTCTGTTCAAATCCAACAACCATGAGGCCCAGTGAAGATGTGACATTTCAGTGTCTGTCCCTAGCATGAAATAAGGCAGAGGACAGCAAGTTCCATGGGGAGTTCACTTGACAGCTCAGCTGAATGATCACAAACCCATTTACAGCTGGTTCAAGTGAGGCCCAGTGAAGATGTGACATTTCAGTGTCTGTCCCTAGCATGAAATAAGGCAGAGGACAGCAAGTTCCATGGGGAGTTCACTTGACAGCTCAGCTGAATGATCACAAACCCATTTACAGCTGGTTCAAGTGAGGCCCAGTGAAGATGTGACATTTCAGTGTCTGTCCCTAGCATGAAATAAGGCAGAGGACAGCAAGTTCCATGGGGAGTTCACTTGACAGCTCAGCTGAATGATCACAAACCCATTTACAGCTGGTTCAAGTGAGGACAGAAGGTGGTCCCAACCTCGATCAATGTTGAGATACCATGATGGAAGTCTTCTCCCTTGCCTTCCATTACACCATGTCTGAACCAGTTGTTTGCATCTAATTCCACACTGAGGGGTTATGTTTCTTCCTACCTTGTATTCTGAGAAGCACAGTTATAGAGTAAAGCATAACAGTTGGGATTCAGCTCATCTAGACAAATTTTTATCATACCTGGTCTACTAACCTCTTGGTGGAAGGAAATATTTGCTCTCAGGTATGACGTGCCTGTGAGATATTTTAGATGCCTGCCTCAGAAAAAGAGGTACTCTTGATGTCAATGATTTTATCATTGACAATGATAAAGTTATCATTGACCTAAGCACCACTCAACGAAAAGTAATACATATACATGAAATCTAACTTGTATGTGGACAGCTGCAGTGTGCATATACAACCAGATTTAGTATTTCTGATGCAACTACCTTAGCTTATGCTGAATACATGCTTTAATATTTAGTAGTTTTACTATTATAAGTGGAAGATTCACATAAAATAAGGGAAGTCCAGTATGGAATAGGAAGTATTAGAACACAGCAGCAAGAATAAACCAACTGCTTAGGCTAAATATAGTATTGGAAGAACCTCGCAGTCAAAGTGAGGTCAATTCACAACCATGAAATCACTAAGCAGTGATGTCATCATTCCAATGACAGCACAGATTACTTAATCTCATTATTGTGTTTCCCATCAGATTTCAGCTATGGTGGTTTTTAATTCAGACTAATATGCACTAGAGCATGTTTCTTAGCTCACATTACACAACCAGAAATAGATTTCTGCACTCCTTTATTTGGTACCATTGCTGATACAGTGAAGATGGGGGCATTAATGTCTTAAATAAGTGCATAGTATGATATTATATGACCTTTAAATATTTTTCTTTCATCAAAAATCATGAAAGCTTTTCAGATCTATAATGTATAAAATGACAGAACAGTTTCAGAAGTTATATGGCAGAAACAGATTTGTTCATCTGACCTCATTTTCAAGGATTTGAGAGGCACTGAGAAGAACTCATGACTTAAATTTGTTGCTTCTCTATTTCATTTGCAAGTTTTATACACTTTTTGATGCCTTTGTAAATACACTCAAATACTAATACACTCAAAACTTCACATACTAATTAAAAATAATTTTCTCTATAGTTATTTAAGAAATACTTTTCCGCTTCTATCAAAGTGTTAAGCATTAAAAAAAAGATTATTGCTTCAGAAACATTAAAAACTTCCTTTTTCTGTGTCAGAGCTCTCAAAATAAGTCCAGCACAGATCAATTTAAAAAAATTCATTCTTGTAGCTTCATTGTGCTTTGTTTCAATTTAGTAATTTAAAATCATTATTCAAATAAACTATTTGAAGAAAAATTTAGCTTAGACTAGAAAAAAGGGAATTTATTTTTGTGAAAAAACCTTTCAGTATTTCTGAGATTTATCCTTACATTTCTTTTAATAATTGTAAACTTTTTGCGGTTTTTTTTTAAAGTTTCAATTTTGGGGTAGTTTTATCAGTTAGTTATCTAAATTTTGAAGAACTTCCCATATGCAGTTATATAATCACCTACTGAAAAAAAATCTCTCTATGGTGTGTACCCAAAACAAGTTTCAAAAAAAGGACACACATGCTTCATTCCTACAGTGCAACACATGGCAAAGAGTTGCATGTTGACGCTTACTGTACTGCACTGGGAGCTGTGGGATGCTGCTGTGACAAGGCCAGTTAACCCTCTGATGCTGTGGCAGGCTGCTTGTGGAACTCCAGTGACTAATTCCACGTGGTGTTGTACCACATCTCCTAGCTGCTGCCAGCGTGCACCCCCGCACACATCAGGGCAGATTGCAGCAAGCGGTTTAGGAAATTCTTTCCAAGAGGTATATATTGAGAAGTAAGCAGCCACTCACTATGAAAGCTTCTTGGGTGCTGCTGCCCTGAAGGGTCCTCTACACAAGATCAGTTATATAAGATCATCTTCTTCTCAGAGCTTTGTATTCATAATCATTTTTATTGTCTCAGATGTTTCCACATTTAGTAGTTTTAAGCTTGTGAGCCATACTTTCATTTGATATGCAGTCTTTCCTTGACTTAACCAAAATTTCTTTTTCTTTTGTCCTAGCCCTCTATATATGTCTTATTATTGGGTTCTGACACTGTAACTAGTTTACCTTTACTTCCTCCCATTTGCACGCGCATTTTCTGTCCGATTTTCCAACTGAGTTAGAAATAGCCTTTGCCATACGAATGCCATTAAAATTTATCTTTGCAAGACTGCTAGAAAACTATTCTTTTCATACTGTTAACTTCACTTCATGAAAAAAATACTGGTTTCAATTTTAGCCTTCAAAACTTGTAGATATTTATGTCTAAAACTGAGCAATTGTGTTACTGCAGCTTCCATCCTTCCTAGTTCAACATCTCCTATATTGTTTGACACCCTTATTGCTGTATCATGAATACAGATATTTTCAAATCAGTTTAATCCTTTTAGTATATTTGCACCTTAGATGTGTGACGCTCATAAAGTTGGTCAAAAATACTTTCATGGAAATGTGCATATCTACTTGAAATATATAATCTAAATTATACAGGATAACTTACACTTTCCTGTTGTATCTGTGTATTTTCCAGGTGTGTCCAGTGAACAAAAAATTTTATTTACCTCTCACAAGTTGTACATCTTCACATTTATTGTGAGAAGCCACAGTGTGATAAAGCCTGCACTCCTTATGTTCTATGAGACCAAGTGAAGGGCACCACATTTCCAGAAATGAGCTTCTCAGTCTGACTAGTGTTTAGTCTTGCAGATTTCATTGCATGCCATCCTGAGGTGTCTGAATCAAACCCTACGCATAAATACCTTTTTGCTTTTCCTGATTCTGACTTTTTTTCAGTCGAATATTTTTCTTTCATAAAAATCTTTCACCAATCTCCTATTGTGTTCTCACTTAGTATAGCTTGAGTAATGTTTATACACTCAAGTCTAATAGTCACACAACATTCTCAGCTCTCACATTTAAAAATTAAAGATTTAGTGATTATAGAAAATATTGTAAATTTCACAAATTAAAAGGTGAGGAAAAGATCAGTTACTTTTAAAATCTTACCATTTTAAGACAATCCCTTCACCTATTCTTGCATAGTCAACACAGGAAGTCCAGAGAGCTGTTCAGAAAATCAGAAATTACCTCCTAATACAGACAGATGCTCCCAGATTTCCTGTGAGCTCTCTCCCCAGGGACTTCTGGGGAGCCTGACCTTCAAGTTTAGACATCTGACCAAACCTGTGCTGTTAATTTTCCCTGTGTGATCTAAAAAATCCTGTTTTTTCAAGCTTTGCCTTGAAAAAAATGGCAAAAAAAGGGGTTTTTTTGGGGCGTATTTACTTCTTGTTCTTGATTAATATGTACATTTACTTTGTGTGTTTTGCATAAAGATGGTGTGATAATGCTTTTATCTGTTGGTGTTGAAGTGTACACAGGAAAAAGGAAGTACAGAGGAAAGACATTCGATAGACTGAAATGCCACTTCACAGATGCTGGATAGATTTTGTCCAATTCCTGTGTGCACTTTTGAATTATTTTTCATCTGTTAAATCTGAAACTGCATTTAAAAAGTGTAGGCAGGTATAGCCCCATTTTGTGGATAGAAATATGATTAAGAAAAGTTGAGCATTTAAAAGTCAGCAGGCCTGTGCTTGCAGTAAGAGCGTGAGACTTCTATTTAGACTTCCTCTGACAGACCCAATAAGGGTAAAATGGAACATATTTGCCAATGACAAATGAAAATGTCAGGCCATGAAAAAACAGCAGTAACATCAGTACCTCAGCTGGTAGATGTTCTGGTTATGCTCATCAGCAGATGTTTTTTAGTGGCAGAGGCCATATTAGTCCCTTTTGCACTCCTCGCATACTTATTTTGGCTACCAAACGCACGGAGTTACCCTGAGAAGTTCAGTAGTGGAAAGGGGGAAAACCCCACCATATGTTCGTACTGGCTGTAAATTGTACTAAGGCCATGAAGGGATCCCTTGCTGAAGCTGGAGACTGAAGACCCTTTTCCCACCCAC
>VYZP01017292.1:0-15139 GCA_013400635.1 Hypocryptadius cinnamomeus | reverse complement strand
GTCCTAAGAAAAACGTGCGACCTTATCTGACATTATGGTGTTAGATTTCATGTGATTTAAATTGGGGACTGGGGAATGGAATCTTCTAAGGAAAAGCTCTAAGGTAGTTTAGCTCTGAAACAGAAAAATATTCCAAAGAATTTTTTCAATGTGGAGTTTTGTCTGCAGCAGGTGTTCCCCTGAGTTTTCTTCTTTCCAAAGCATTAAAAAATTTATTATAAGGACCAGTCTTTTCACAGTTTTAAAGTAGCTAATAAAGTGTTCATAAAGGGGCTTTTAGAATTTTCTCTTCAGACAGAAACTACACAATAAAAAATTAACATTATGCCATTAACAGCATGAAAAGTGACAAGATCAGTTTGCATTCTGGAAATACTCTTCTATATATTCCTTAAACAACACTATAGCCTTTTACAATGAGGGGACAAGATGCACAGATGAGGGGAGAACAGTGGATATTACTTATCTCAACTGTAATATTGGTTTTAACACTGACTCCCATAACTTCCTCCTAGACAACTCAACAAAGTATGAGCTAGATAAGTGGACAGTGCAATGTATTGAAAAATGACTGAGCAGCCAGGCCCAGAGAACAGTGATCAGCCATTAAGAGGCCAGCAGAAATTCACGAGCTTCAATCCATCATTAATGACCTTAACATCACCATTAATGACCTGGACAAGTTTGCCTTTACTATGAAGACTGGCTTATACACCAAAGGGTTGTGTCACGCTTTGCCAAGGCAGAGAGAAACCTCATGGAGTTCAACTGGGGAAAATGCAAAGTCTTGAATCTGCACAGGAATGACCCCATGCTTTGAGGCCAACCACCCAGAAGGCAGCTCTGCAGAGAAGGATCTTAGGGTTCTTGAGGACAGAAAGATGAATGTGAGCCAGCAATGTGCCCTTGGGGAAAAGAAGGAGCTTGGGTTATATTGGGAATAATTTTTACAGTAGGTCAAGGAAGGATCCTTCCCCTCCACTCAGCACTGGTAGAGAGCCCATCTGGGGCTCTGGACCGAGTTTCAGCATCCTTCAGCTGAGAAGCCCTGTTTATTAACTGAGGTGGCAGAGGGTATGGGGGCAATATAAAATTAATCAAAAGATTACACTGTAGAATTTGTTCAAGAAAAAATTATTCAGAAAGTAAGTGTATATACAGCACCACTCCTAGTCTTATCACAGTTTACATCAAATTCGACAGAAGGCATAAATAGAAAAGCATTGTAATCTTTCAGAGCAAGTGGCACAAAACTGAAAACTCCAAATTGTCTCATTAAACTGTGGTTTTCTTGCTTGTTGCTTCTGTTTGCAGTTTGGGCCACTTTCGGATTGCTCTACATCCGACTCCAGAGACAGAAACCAGATTGTGCCACCCAACAAAATCCAACATTAACCTGCTTTTCTCAGCTTACTGCTCCTCAGACAAATATATATAGTCAAACCAGGATGCAATGGCCACTGCCCTTGGCATGGTAGCAGCAAAAGTCTAGTTGCCAAGACAAAATCTTAGCCCCCCTTAATTAAAGCCCATCTACAGAAATACTTGTAAAATCTGCAAAGAGAATGATCAGTCATAGCATCATCAATAAACTAATGAATAGCTTTCCCAAGACAGACAGAACATCTGTAAGTCAAATTCCCATCCAACGTTTATGACAGGTTCATCATTCAAATGTTTTAAACTAAATTGTTGTCAGAAAGCCTATGAATGAGAGTCCTGTGAACAACAAGAGGCACGAATTCTGCTTACAGCTTACCAAGAAGCTCATTTTCAGTTGTTCAGAAGTCATATTCCAGTAACAAACTGCTGCACACTGTGGCTAGAAAAGGGGATTTAACTACTTGATCCCAGTACAATTTTAAAAAGCAGCTGTGCTTCTCTAAGGTGAAAAGTTCCACAAGTAAGAGCAAGTACTGCAAAAACTTCAGTAAAAGCCATCACAGTGATTTTGTAGACAAAATAACCATCAACTTCTAAGATCATGGAAGACAGAAGATATGAACTGACATCTAAACAAAAGACTTTTCTCTTATTTTAAGCACTTCTGCTTTGTTCAATATCAGTAAAATTACAGAGAAATTAGTACTGCCCTGCTGATGATTTACTTATTCCATTATGCAAATATAACTGAAAACAATTGCCCAATTACTTTACATAATTCTGATATAAACCAAGATGATTTGATGATTTTTAAAACTTTTTGGTTGAATTGAAATAGCTTCATAAAAACACAAGAAATTAATTCTGTCTGAAGACAAGTTAACATGAAAGTCACCTGCCCTGACTAGCACAAGAGAAAAAATCTGCCTTTGCAAAAGCTCATAATGAGACTTTGGTTGGCCTGATTCTGCTTGAAAACTGCAACACTCTCAGCCAAGTTCAATTAATTTGCCTTAAAAGTGAGGCTCTATTAAAGCACATAGTTTAATAATAATTCCCTAGTCTAGCCTGTAGCTAAGTAATGCAGCCCTAAGTAAGAGAAAAGTAGCTGTGACACCTGATAAATTATATTACTTGACTGATTTATGACTTATGTCCTCCAGTTCTGACCTAACAAAGAAAATTCAATTATCCAAGCAGTCTAGGTTCATGACTTTAAGCAAAGATGATCTGAAGCCAAAATTCAGGCATCCTGAATCATTTCTAAGTGACAGCATGAAACACTGCTTGTAGTGCAGAGGTAACAAGGATAAGCAAAATTGTTTCAGTGTTGTCACTTTCTGAAGATAGTCTGCAAGTTATTTGATAATATTATTGAAGCATAAAACTTATATAACTTCAGGCCTAAATACCTATAACTTATAAAAAAACTTTATAAACCTTCAAAACATAGTGAAATTGAAATAGTAAAATGTAATGGCAAACATTAATGCAATGCAAAGATGACATATCTTAAAAACCCAAAGGGTATGCAGGTGGAGGATGTCACGTTAGCATGATAACTTTATTTCTTGTACATAGCTTTTCTGTGTTTAAGTATTCAACCCCAAAGTTCCACTGAGCTGTACTTTGTCAATCAAACTTGAATTTTTCATCAAATTCAGTTCTAACTTTCAGAATTCATTTTGTTCTTATTCAGAATACCACAGTTTAGCTTCAGTACGACAGTATTAAGAGATAACATCTCAAAACGTAATCCTCGGGACTACAGGACATTCCTGATTATCAGCACATGTTCTATTCTGTAAAAAATTCTGAATGCACCATAGATTTCCTGTGGGTAACACAAGGAAAGATTTAATTAAAATTTCCACAAAAGATCATAGTCACTAGAAGACTAATTCAGACAAAATCACATCCTGCCTTCACAGATAACTATTGTTATGAGGTTTGAGATAGAGGAAGCAGAAACAACTAGGAATCTAGGTGCAGATTTCCAGGTGCCTGGGGGGGAAAAAAAAAAAAGCAAACAAAAGACTCCTTAAGATTGAAATGAGTGAAAATAGAAGTATTGCCTTTGTTAATTGCCTCCAGAAGGTATTTTGGAAGTTAACCTGGTCTCACTTTGGACATGTCAAAGTCAAGTGTCTTGTCTAAGCCCACCACTGCTGTCTGCGTTGTACACCATGGAAAGAAGGCAGTATCTATCTCCAGAGGGTGAACTGCACCTGTTATATCAGATGCTTGTCTTCAATCCCTCATTCCTCAGGGTGCTGAAGTTCTCTTTGTAGACTACTATAGAGTCTAGACTTCGGTAACATAAATTCAACCTAGAAGTATCAGGCAACCTCATACCTCGTGAAATATTTATCACTGGGTTAAAAGATTATGTTTTCAATAAAATTATTACTGTTTATAGATCAGACAATCTTACAGAGAGCTAGCATGCTTAATGCAGATATTTAATGTTTCCTAAGCACATATTAAAGCCTAGGGTAAGGTAATTTCTATACTGTGAATGCTGGATTGTACAGACAGTGCATTAAGACGTACAACAATGTACACAATCTCTTACAGTTTATTTGAAATAGCTGTCTCTTTCCTATCTGAGCACTACATGAAAACCCAGAGGCAGGGAACAAGATTTATTTTTCTTTCCTCCTAATCAAACTTCAAATCAGAAAAGCATGAATACAGTCTGCAAATGCTACTGCTTACTTGATTGAGATAGAAATCTTACCACACTCAGGAGGAGTCTAGTGGGTTTCTGGCAAGAAGTTCTATCTCTAAGCTCAGACTGCAAAGAAAGTTTGCTTTGCTAGCATCTGACAGTGAAACATGATTCTGTTTAACACGGCATGACTATAGTTGCACAGTGGGAGATTACAGCAATGAGAAAATCTCTAACAAATGACTCCTATCTGCAAGGAACAGAGAACTGATCTCTGCAGAACACATCTTTGGTAATGAGGTATGCCAGGCACTCCGTACCAGAATTAATCTTTCTGTAAAAGCCAGAAAATTGCCACAATTCAACATGGAGATAACGAAAATAATGTTGCACAGCGTCCAGGCTCTGGTCAGGTGGAAGTAAGTTATGATGTTTTCCTGCTATCTAGCCAGAAATGGTGAAGGTGTCTGCCACAATTCATGGTTTCCCATTCTCATGACTTCCCTCTGTCCCAAAATCTACAGCTATCTACATGACTCTTATTCATGAATTTTCCTCCAGTGAAATGAAGAAGCAGTAGAATGGTGGTGTGTTGGCCACATCTAAACCTGGGACCAGGGAAGTGCTCCTCATCCTGCAGTCTAGATGCAGTCAGCAAGTTTCATCTCATCAGCAAATCAAAATTGTGCCCCCTCACCCCTCCCCCAACAAATGTTCTATTCCATAATCAGAAAATGACTAAGCAAACACTCTCAAAATATAATGTGATATTTTCACCAGAAGTGTATTGGTTAATGCAGCCACTTGGAACATCGATCAAGTTTCACCTTTCATTACAGAATAATTAAAGACACACTGGCCAAAATGAATCAAAGAATGAGCACAAATTAATGACAAAGCCATAAGGGCACTCACTAGGAAGAACAGACAGATGTATAATAGTTTCTGCCCTGTCAAGTACTCAATAAAAAGTACTTAAATATTCAGTAGTTTTGGGATTAGTCAGCAAAAATCCTTCACCCAGATGAACATTTCTATTACTATGCAATAGGGTTGGGGTCATGCACATACATTGCTCCAGTGATGAATTATTTCTAAATGAATCAAAGCAGCAGTTTCAGCAAGATGCAACGAAAAAAGTACAATGCCAGGAAATTCAGGAGTATTATGTTCAGAAAGAAAAAAAAAAATCTTCAAGCTAATCGGGCAAAAAATGCACCTGAACCACCATCCCCACCCCCGTCACTTGCACACTGAAAAAATGCTTTATTTAACGAATTGTAGGGTTTGTTACTTCTGCCTACATTCTGCAGGAGTCAGATTATGCATCCAGCTCCGGGAGAGGTCTTATGATTATGAGCTGAGAGAGGTGTCTACATGACAAGTTTGAATTTCTTGTAGCAATGTGATCTATAACAAACTGGTACTTCTCTGGTTTGCCCCACTGACCTCCTCTCTTGTCATGCGTTGGCTGTTGTATACTCCTTTCTTACATGCTGCCATTTCAGCTGTCAGACCAGATTATGCCTAGATTCTCCTGTAGCTTTACTTTCCCAAGTCTGCACTACCTGGTGAGAAAAATACTCTCTTTCTCATTTAATCTCATAAAATTTTAAACACGTATCATCCATGTCTAAGTGCTGGAAGACAGCAAAAAGCAGCACCACCACCTTGAAGTCTCATTAAGGACAAGAGACAGGTCATACACCAATCCTAGCAGAGCAAAATCTTTGCTCAATAAAATCTGAAATTTAGTTTGGATGAAAACCAGAATAGAAGAAACACTTGTGACAAGAGTTGCTCCATGCCAAAACTTGCCTTGATATCCAGAGCTAAGTAAAACCCCAACACTGGACACTGTAGATTAAATGAAATGGGAATGACTCAGAGCACAAAACTAAGTCTTATCTGGAGTTCCATTGGATTTATGATTTCACACACTTCAGTACTACATATTTCTTCAAAAAATTACTAACATCCTGCCCCCTCCAAAGACACACAGATGCCAAGAAAACAATAAAGGTTTTGTATGGGATGAAGGGTGGGGGGGGGGGGGGTGGGTGATGAGGGGAGAGAATGGAAGTTTCTAGCACATTATCACAGAAGCCAACCCTGCAGCCTCCCCTGCTACCAAAACCTTGACATGTAAACTTAGTACAGGCAGGAGCTTAAAAGTGACTTTCACAATAGCTGGTCTGTCTGAAGAACTCTGAGAATTAGAAAGTCCAGGGACTCAAGCTGTTCTCTCTTTGTGGTCTTAGATAATCCAAATGCCTTCTGTTATCCTTTTTTTTTTCAGCTAACCTGGGTCTTGTGAAGATACAAAAGACTATGTAAGTGGAAAAACAGGCCTAAAAATATTCAAATATAATAATATAAAAATCAACATTTTAAAAATAATATGACTAAAATATAATATTTTAAAAGATACACTGATATACAGTTAAAACTAGGTAATCAAAGAAATGCATTAATAAAATTAGAATGACTGTCACAATTTCTCCTAGTTTTAATTTTTTATACATATATAAAACTATGTATTACTGGTAGGAAAAGAAGAAAATTGTGAAACAAAGTAATTCCAATTTAAAGTCATCTAAATTTGAAAAGATTTTGAAGGAATTTGGTTTTCAATCTCAGAAATAAACAGAACTTTCAATTACCAGCAAAAGCACAACATAAACTTTTATAAGAGAAATTATCCAGTTCATAAACTCCTTATTTATTTAAACACCTGTATGAATCTTACAGTTGTTACTTTCAAACTACTGAGAAAAAGTTCTTCTTAGTATATTCCGTATTCTAGCAAAAATATTCTGGGAATATGTTAATGTTGCACAATTCACCCCTAGTAAAAGCTCAGGGGAGTATAAAGGGTAACAGAATCTTACAAGATCAGGATTACTGTGAAGAGAATTAAAATAACCTGGCAAATCTCATAACTGGTGATGAAAGACACTTGCTTAGTCTGGATGACGACGCTACATCCAGAAGAAATACAGGCTGGGCTCCCTACTGGGATCACTATGCCCTCCTTTTCATTATCAGTTCTGTTACACACAACACCAGCAAGCAGAAACCTCCACTCTGAGCTGAAAAGGGAACTGCAGGCATGTCACTAGCAGGGGGCATGGTGAGCCCGTCTGGCTTTGCTCACCATCTGTGGAGCAGCCGCTGGTGCCGTCGCTGGAGCAGTAGCGCATCTCAATGCGCTGCCGTCCCACCTCCAGCAGGTTTGGGTCAGGCAGCCGCGCCTTGCAGGTGTAGCGGAAACGCTGCTCGTAGTGACCACCGTTGTCTGAGATGTTCACCGGGGTCCAGGGGGTCCAAGGAGTTGTCTTTTTTAACTCTGGGCAGGCATTGGTGTTACAAGGCTGATATTCCTGAAAGAAAAAGGTCATCATAAACATAATCATCAAATACAACCTTAAAAACACTCCAGATACACTCAGACAAAAAGACAACCTTTTCAAAAAAAATCTTAGGATATTTTTGCAACATTTCTAATAGCATTGATCATCAATGAACTTTTAATACCAGTCTCAAGCTGAAAGTGTTTTTGCAGCTTCTATGCAAGCACAGTACCACACTGCTAAAACCAATAATATACCAGTACAAATTAGATCTATCACATCCATAAAAACAGTAAATCAAACCCTCTGACAACCATAATCAAGCATATCCTTTATAAGTTAATAGCCCCAAGTAAGGTGAAGCTAAATATGCTAAAGGTTTTAATGAAGAAGAATTCTAATAAACTACAAGTACATGTCACAAACCAGCAAATAATTCCTCGGTAACATCTAGTGGCATATGAAACGCCCATTTTGTATATTGCTTACATACTTCAAAAGGGACAACAGATAAAATATGTTTTATATTACAGATTCTGGCTCCCTGAGGTGCATGTTACTCATAGCTCCAGAATTGCTAAACCTATCTTCAGAAGCAAATTCCCTGTGGAGTGATATACACTAAATGGAACAGATCACATTTAAGAAACCAATGCAGAATTGCCAGTATTCCTACAAATACGGACTTGTCAGTACTGTCAAGCCCCACAGTCTTCTGATGAGTATCAAAGTCTGTAGGTCCTGCCTATTCATTTTCCAGAACAAAATAAACTTCATCTGATGCAAATTCTCTGTAAAATATATGGATGAAATTAAACAACCATTGAATATCAGAATGAATTCACACTGACAAATTATTAAAGATGAAAAAAAATAGGCATCAGTGGTAAAACTTTTAAATTTTCTCTCTACCTCTTGCCTATAAGAGAGAGAAAAACTGAGCTCCTTCTGAGAAGGAGCCTACTAAAATTCGTAACTTCACAAAATACTAAAAAATAAGGAAATAATAGAAATAATACTTTTATCATATAGTAACCTCTTTCTTCCATAACCTCTACTCCAGTTGATACCACCATGTTCCCACAAGCAATAGATTACCTACTCCTCTCTTTGCCATGGTGATAATGTCTTTTTTATCTCATACTTCCCTCAGTCCACTACCTCTTCTCACAGGTATTCTAACTTATGAACAAACCCAATTAGGTTTAGAGCAATCACTTTCAAGCCGTATTTTAATTTAAAGCCTGTGTTGCTATTTCAAATCTAAAAGAAGCTTATTGTCTGAAAGCCTTTCTAATTTTTCCATCTGTTAGAGTTGGAAAAAAAAGTCCCCAGAAATCCCTGTCCCTGTCCCCTGTCCTTTCCTACCTTAAAACCTTTTGATCACTTCTATGGTGACCACAAGTCATACTCAGGCACCATTCAGGGAAGATAATGAACCTTTCTGGGATCTGAGTGTCAGCCTGGTCTGGTTGCTGGTTCAGAAGACAGCAAAGAACAAGCAAACTATCTTCTCCTAGGTACAACAGGGGAAGCAATTTCTCCATGCCTTCTCAGGAGTCAACTCTTTAAATCACGTATGTCTTAGACTTAAGACAGAACGTGTATGACTGTCCTCCTTGCAGCACATGAACTGTAAATAAAGAAATCATTAAATCTGCCTTTCCCTCTCCTTTTTTTCTTTTTTTTTTTTTTTTAAGATGTCTAGGAGTGATGAGTCTATCACCTCCCTGGATCAGCTGTTCTGCTATTTAGTAATCTGCAAAGCTAACAAATTGCAAGTTAATATGAGGCTGCATTTTCCCCTTAATTTAATTTTCCAGTCACTGGATTTTGCTGTGCATTTATCAATGATGCTGAGAGTGTTCCTTGTCCTAAACCTACAAAAAAATGTTCATGCCCAAGTACCTATACATAAAGATAAACTAAGCTCAACTTGTTAAACCTACACAGGATTTAAAACTTGATCTTCAGGTCCTGTGCACCCCAATGTCTTCTATTTGTCCCATTTCCTCATTTTCGTTAAGACTGGACACCAAAATTGGACTTGGCGTTCTAGAAGCAATCTTATCAATGCAGCATGCAAAAGCAATCATCACCCCATTAGCCTGACAGTCTGACTTTAATATGCACATTATTGCCTTAGTGCTTTTTCCTTCCACAACATTGTACAAAGAGTCTAAGTAGACCCAATTATCTTTGATAACCTGTCCTTTTCTAAATCACAGCTTAACAACCACCTATAGATTTTTATCCCACACAAGAGGCTGGTAGTATTTGGCAATATTAAAATATGTTTTATTAGCTTCTGCAATTATCTAAGATATTATTTACTACCTCACCAATCTCTGTCCTGCTCAAGCTTTACTGAAAATGTCTTATATCACTGTCTAGACTGTTGATAAAAATGTTAAGTGCTATTAACCCAAGAACTGACTCCAGGCGGACTCTACTGGACACAGTAATTTATATCTACCCATTGACACCACATTTTTTCCATTTGTCAATGAACCAGCTTTTAATCCATTTAACATTTGTCACATATTTCAATTTTCTGAATCAAATTATTTTCTGTTGCAAAGGTAAATGTCTTGGAAGAGGATATGTGCTGTATTACTTTCAAACATCTTGAATCCGGAACTCTTTTTTATTAGTAAGTAAGCAGGAAAAAAATCAACCAGTATAGTAGCTATTACACTGTTTATTTCAATATAGTCACAATAGTCTAAAAGTTTCAGTTCCTCATTTGCTAGTGATTTTTGTACTGATATTTTTCAGTCAAAACCAAAAGCTGCTAGAAATATGAGTGCTCTCTTTATTAGACATGGCATAGAAAGGTGAGGGTCATGTAAAGCAGGATATGTGAGGTATGTAATGAGACCTTTGTCACACAAATACAGCTAACAGAGGAAGAAGTTAATTTAGTGTCAATGTATTGAATGTTGCTTTGCTAACACACTTCTGAGATGAACATGTCAGCTCCCCCGCTCCTAGAAAGACAGACTGCCAGTGTTCAGTATGCCTCAGGATGTGTAGTCCCTTCATACACCCTGACAGAGAGCATTCTCCCACGCTGTTACCAGCATAGAAAGAAAGATGCTCCTGAAGAGTGTCTGTGAAGACCATTTGTTAGTTTTTCATTTCTTCTTGCTTGCTGCATAGCTTATATGAAAGTTTGAGCGCTGTCATGCTTATCTATTCAACCACTGGATAATAACCATGAAAGGCTCAGAAAGCTGGGGAAACAAAAGTACATGTAGTTTAACTGGAGAATATTTACAGTAGTAAATAATCTCTCCAAGAGAAAATTCAGAGGACTATCACCAGAATGGATGACTCCTTGGAGTTTTGGCACTAATAATGACCTGGCAGAGCCCCCTGGCTTCTCTCACAAACACTGAGTGCTGCACTGCTCTGCTGACTACCACGTCTGCCACGGAGGAATCAAAAACTGCACGGTGCTCGTTGAGAGCATCGATGTGATCTGATGCTGAAAACTCTGGTAAAAACAGAACAATGAACTTGCTCTGAATTGCCTCAGACGTGGAAGTGAGGAAAGGGGGGAGACAAAAGGCATAGTTCAGATTACACATGGATATGTTAAGTGCTGCTTGCATGAAGACATAGTCTAACGGGAAAGATTTGAGAGGGAAGAGAGAGGGAATATGGAAACTGATACCTCTGCCTGGTTTATCCTCCTCTTATCACCTTGTCCAATGCTTGAACGATTTACCTAAGAGGGATTTCAAGAATATGGGTCTCTCCAAAGCAATTTTACCAGCTAGAATCATGGGCACATTAATCAAGTAACCACATGTAAGTCTCAGATGAATAAAAGTCTCAGATGAAACAATGAGGTCTCATCTCAGTGTCAAGACAGAGCTAGAAAAGCAGTGAGGCACTCTGCTTCAATAGCGCTGCTGAGAGGAACTGACACAGCAGCTGCTAAACTCCACCTCTGACATTCCACATGGACTGAAGGGAGAGATGGGGTAAAGCTCTCCTGGGAGATTCTCTAGGTACTCAGAGAAATACTTCATGGGCTCAAGTGATGGATTATGCACATTAGTCCTTAGGGCACACTTGTGGACTCAGAGCAATAATTACTTGAGACCATTTACAGACTCCAAAAATATCATTGCAATAGTTGAAGCTTAACCACATTTTCAAAGTTCTCTTTGCAAGTTGTTCTAAAACTTGTGGTCTAATTCACCATATTGTGGCTTTTAGTTTAGACTGGATTTAGCCAGTGAAGACAGTTGAATTTACATCTGGCTGTACCTAGTAAAGATGCGGTAAGACCTGTAAGACTAAATTTAGGGCGCAACTCAATAATGCAGGTTTTTGGAGATCACTGGAAATTTTACAGAAAATACTCAAATAAATACACACCTCACAATATACATGTCTGTGAAAATGATAAATTTGAATAAAAAATTATCATGAAGAATACTGGTGGTAATACGAGAAGAGGCATCATAAATTAAAATGATTATTTGAAATCATAGATAATGATTATGCTATTAAGCAGCTACCTTGCTTCTGTCTTTAAATAGGATTCCCTAGTATTTTTGCAAAATGGAAAAGGAATATTTATATCATGTTTTCTACCAAGATTTATTTAGAATAATTTGGTTATATTATTTTAGAAAAGGACAAGTAAAATGCAATTTCAAACTAGAGGAGACTATTGTTAAATAACACTGAACAAAACAACAAAACTCACTGCTTTCTCCTGAAGGACATGGAACTGACTAATATATTTTTGCCTCTGCATAGCTACTTCAGTCAAATTCCTAAAAATTTTGAGAATCTCTGAGACTTTTACTCCTAGTTTAAGTTTGATTTTAATTAACCAAAAAGCATGATACTCTGACATCTCCTTAAAAAACTATACCAAAATATTATCTACGTTTGAAGTAAAATTTTTTTCATTACAACCAGAATTCAGATAGAGAGTTCTATTCCCATTTGTATGTTCATATTATGAAGGGATTTCTCCTAACAAGTTCTTATTTCATTGATGCCTATAGTATGCCTATGTGGAATGCACTTCTGTAGCACTCATGTCTGTTTTTCTTTCTCACCTGTTAGTGTGACAGACAAAGCAGCTAAATCAACACTGACAGTGCATTTAAATATTTTCAGTCCAGGAGTTATCTTTTATGATTTTCTTTCATTATATTGTATTAGTTCCAAAATATTTTTTGAATTACCGAACAATCCATTGGTTAAAAAAATATTTAGAAATTTTTCTTTTTGTTCCATCACACTAAAATTCGATTTTACTAGCCTGAAGTAATTTCTCAGGTACTAAGACACCAGCAGACAAAGTGTTGCTGATCCATAAATTGAATGGTGTAGAATGTCTGTCACCTGAGACAAGACAGGGCTTCAAGATATGAGAACCTCAGTCTCTCAGCCATCTCTCAGTCCCTGAGTTTGCCACAGCAATGCATAGTCAAAAGAAAGGATAGCTCTCACATGCAAGCAACACAAAAGCCAAACTGAATGCAACAGGGCTATAAAACTCCAGAGAAAAACAGTTTCCATGTGGAGGAGGCCTTGTTTACATGTCAAAATGTAAGTTCCCTGAAGAACTAATACACACCCTCTCTCTCCCCAAGAACCAAAAGACAGATAAAATTTATATTCCTATGGTTAAAAAACACACAAAAAAATCATTAACTGAACTTTAAAAAAGAAATGGTTCATTTATTTTTACTGCAGAAACGTAAAGTCTTGTCTATTTAAAGAGGCATTTTCAAACTAAAAGGAACAAAAGACAAGTCCCTGATCATATTTCTATTTATTCCACAGTTTAAAAAGCCAGGTTCTTCAACCAAATACCAGTAGATATACCTTAGTTGAGTGTAATTGTGCTGCTACAATACTACTCCAAAAGCATGACGTGAAAGAACACTCAAACTCCATTAATTTCAATCCATTAAACAAAACATCTTCTACCCTGTAAATTTCACTGCTATACTTGGAAAGCAAACCCTGAAAGAATTTCTGAGGTTCAAATATCATTGTATTTTAACCTCACTTAGACATCCTAGTTTGTAGGCAGTGTTTTAGCTTCAGTAGACATCCATAGGAGGAGTTCTACTGATTGCAATGGAACCAGGACTCCAGAGACTATTGCTCACTGCAGATGCAATCCTGCAGCGATGTGAAGTAAGGGTAGAACATTGTGTCCAGAATAGATTTTAAAAATATTTTGATGGATAGAGAGAGGAAAATAAGTTTCTTCTGAACCAAAAAGATGTGGGTTTTGGCTGCAAATACCAAATGCACACAACTTTTTTGTTTCAATTTTGCATATTTTAAAGAAAAGAATTGGAAAAATCCCCAATGGTGTAAAGGGCAATTTAAAAGGAATTAAAGGCTGAATTTGGTTCCCTTTTCCCTGGAGGAGTTCAAGGCCCTGTGGGCAGGTCAGGGGATTAAGACAGTTCGGGACTCAAATCCTTCCTGTATTCAATATCACTAATTTTACTTTGATAAGGGAAGTTCTTACTTTCATCACCTCTTCATAAACCCATCAGTTTTTGGAGTGAACAAAGCCACCGCTTTCCTTTTTCTACCAGCCATTTGTGTAACTCCCCACTCGAAAGCTACATTTTATGTCAAACTCATCAAACTTTTCTGAAGGAAATTGCTACCACCGAAAATTACTGTTTTGCAGGTAAGTTGCTGCTTAAGAGATTGGTGTCCAGGGGTTATTTTCTCCAGTTCAGGAATCTTATTGTAAATTCCACCTTGTCTGTGGTTTTGTATGCAGTGTTACAATCTGGCACATAACAAACATGCCTCTTGTTCTAGCAGCCCCACTGTGAGGTGGGAACCACCAAAAGTGGGGGATGAGAAGCTGGGAATGTCACCACTTGAACCCAGAAAAATTTGAGAAAGCCAGAAGGGCCTGTCAGAGGACTAAGGATTCAATTATTTTTGCCCTGAGCGTTGTCATTTAGACTGCTGCAAAGAAAAGAAGTGTAAGATATTACTGACTGGATGAAAACAGAACACACAGGACCATTAAAAATCAAGGTTGTAAGGCTGAAGAGACTGTCCCCCTATAAATGACTGCACAGATTTACCAAAACTGACTCAAAAGTGATTTTTATATTGCCACACAGTGAAGGCCTCAACAGCAGTAGGAAAGCCAGGACCAAAATCTGAGCAACATCATGACAAGTAGATGGTGAAATATAAATATCATTAAAGGTAAATGATGTGTTACTTGTAAATGAAACAAAATTGATCTTTTCAGCTTTTAAAATCAGCATGTAAATAGCAGCCTTGAAATACATCTTTATAAATTTAATTATAAAGAGAGAGAATTCAATTTTACCTTTAAAATTAGGAATGTGCTATTTGAAAAGACCAGGAAAAGAGATGGAGCTTTCCTGATCACTCAGTACTTCAGAAGCAGGGAAAAAGAGGTTGTTCAAAATCCCATTTTGGGAGGTATGATCAACAAGTGGGAAAAAAGTGAGTTCCTGCAGCTCAAGGAGTTACTGCTCAGCTGGGCCATGCTAACAATCTGTGTATGTGGCTTCATTCATTACAAATGCAAATGCAAAGGAAGGAGGATTAATTCAGATGGAAAATGGGTCATTTCTTTTGCTATAATAACTCAATTGTTTGCAATTAGTTTCAAAATACTCTTACTGAGAAGCTTAACATTTTTAATGTAGGCCCTATAATTCCTGACAAAAATCTTCTA
>VYZP01017288.1:0-18166 GCA_013400635.1 Hypocryptadius cinnamomeus | reverse complement strand
GTGCAAGATACACCCCAGACGCATGAACTACACCTCATATTTCTAAATTATTTTCTTCCCCAGAGTCTTGTGCATTTTTATAAGTGCTACCAATATAAATCTCACAATTACCTCTCCAAAACTGGGCTATCAACCCTATTTAGTCTCAGACTGGGATGAAAATATTATGGCCATATTACAGGATACAAATATGTAACATGGAAGATCTAGGGTGTTTCCTACTGTAGAGGCACAGATTTCAGGCATAATAATTGCAGGACACAAAGCAGATCTTAAAAAAACCCAAACCAATCTGATTGCAATCTTACTACTTCTTTACTCATCATGGAACCTGGACCTGAGTTTGAGGCCTCTGCTATGTCAAACACTGGAGGGAGAAATGCTACTCTATCTTATAAGGAAGTATTAGGATTTGTAACTACTACATAAGCAACCACTTCAAGCTCTACAAGGCCACATGATATTCATAGAACAGTGATCTGAGACATCTACATTACAGGTTGGCAACTGTAGAAGAACCCAGGTTATATATTTTTCCTATAGGCACCATATGGGGTGCCTAACAAGTTATGTACCTTGTTTCCCCACCTACAGAACTGAAACACTATCTCCCTTCCTAACAAAGGTGGGATAACCTTGTTTAGAGAACACTTTGAGATCTTCATGCTGAAGATGATTTAGAAGGTCCAAGTACTATTAGCATTATGCTAACTGTAAAGATAATCCTGGAACTGCAGTGGAGGGCAAAACCAAAGGAAATTAAAATTACAGAATTTTAAGTTTAGGGAGCTCTAACATGACAAGAAACACCCTGAAAAAAATCACAGTCAAAATCCTCAGGACAGTATCTCTTTCCCATTCAGCAAATCCAAAGCAGTGAATTGGAAAAACTCAGTTCCTGCAATCCTCAACAGAAAGATGACCGCTTCCAAATCCACAGGGAACACTGAGGTTGTCCACTTACTGAATGAACTGAAGTCCTTTCTCTATTTCTTGTTTTCTCTTCTGCCTCTCCATTATGGTTGCTGTGGAGGAAGAAGAAAAAGAAACAACACAAAGTGAGTCATTTTAGGTCTTGTTGGCAATTAAACAGCAAAGTATTTTGTTTGTGCCTGAATTTACTACTAACAAAATGTTCCAGACCAGATGCCCTGAACAGCAAAGCCCATGATTTATCCACACTGCAGATACAGCACGGCAAGCAGCTCGCTACCAAGAATCTGCTTTTTCTCACATGCCACTGACAGGATACAGGGGCAAAGAGGAATTACTTCAATTTGAGCTCTCTGCTTAGGCTGCCAGTAAATAAAGCAATGGCAACCAACTGTTATCATGACTGCCTTCTAGGAAAGGGAAGAAACCCAACACCATCTTTGCCTGCACTGGCAGTCATTTCAGGAATTTGTGCCTATACCCTCCCATGATACGCAATTCTGACCACTATTTATCTGGGACAGATTTAAACTGGTTTACTGCACAGCACATGAAACATACCACATCTACATAAGGTTTATGGAGGTACAGCACAAAGGGAGATGCAAAGGAAGGAGATGAAATTGCTTGCTGTGGTCCACATAAAAGGACAGCACTGAACCCAAGCAATGGGGATTTCATGCTGAAAATCAGCAGGCAAAAGCAGCACAGACTGGGGAACACGTCTTTGGAGAGGGAACAGAGCCCTGTCCTGCAGTGCTTTAAACTGGAGTGGGCAGCACCTTATGGAGGCTCAAGAGTTATCTGCACTTCATCCTCTGCAATGTGGAAGCAAATCTTGGAATGGCTCCCCAGTGACCTTTCCCCAAGGTACACAGGTCTGTCACACAAGAAAAGAATAATGAAGGCGAGAAAGGATGGCACTTTGTGGTAAAACTGAGCTGCTGATAACAGCAAATTTCACATCAACCAGCTGTGATCACAAATAATGCTCAGCATTTGAGGAACAGGAACTTGGGGACAAGGGCAGCAAGTACAGAAACACTGAAATGAGATGGAGATGAAGACCCTGTACCTTCCCAACCCAGGACTGCCTCTGAGAAGATACTAAAGTAATTTGTCCACCTCTACACTCCAACAACTTGGAGAGCATTATCATCCAGCTCCCTTTTACGTTAAGACCATCCCTATCATTCTAATCAATGACACACTCAGTCTGAACAGGTTGAAGGGGCCTTTAAAGTACATAAAAATCAATCCTGATAACTCAGCAAGCCCTTATTGATTGTGCTCTGTGCCACACAAAATGTAGACTTGAACCTGCCCTTTACCAACAAGAAGAGTTGGGGAAAGCAGGAAAGACTGGAGTGAGAGGAAGTGGCAGCAGAAGGAAGCAAGAGCTTGAAAGTGACACTGTGCAGTTTCTGAGTGATCAGACAGTAAATTTGGGAGCAATCTGGTTCAAGCAGCAGGTAGGAGACTTTAAGCAGTTGGACTCGGAACAGGATGGGCAGTGCAACAAGAAAGGGAAAGCCAATAGACAGGATGAGGAATGATCAACATCTCTATAAAGGTTTTTAAACAGAAGTGATGGAGAAGAGCTGATTTACTTCAGTACAACATCAACAGAAGGCCTGCATTGATTCATAAATAGCCTGGATAATGAGCAATCAGGAAGAAAGAAGGAAATTTAACAAGGAGATTGTGAGGTTAATATGATCACTAATGATACAGGCAGATAGGTTTGAGAGGTAGACAAGGAGAGAGAGGTAATTAATTTTTTTTTTCTCCCTGTGTGAAATTCTGCAAAGACAGAGGAAGTAAGAGAGAACAGAGAAGCAGAAGAGGAGCAATAGGAACCATTTCCACAAAGGCAGCAGTGAAAGACATGAAAGGACAGAGCCACCCCAGATCACTGTAAGAAACTGTGAGGGCCATCAGAGACAAGAGTGAGGAAAGGGCCTCCACAGGAAATGACAAGAGAGAAACTGTGGGGAAGAAGAGGAGGCAAAAGAGTCAAGTGGACCTTCCCAAAGGCTCATGGGAAGAGCACAGGGAAGAAGGAAGAATTTCTAGCTGAATATACTAAAAGTCTTGAAGCACTCCAAATAGCCTCACCTTGGACCCCCACCTATGCCCCTCTGTCCATGGTCTAGGAGCTCCGTTTCAGTGGAGGTCCAGGTCCTGCCTTGTCTGAGCTATGCTCTAGGTGAACTTGTCCTCAGTTCTACCTCTGGGACAAACCTCAGACCTCCACTGTAGGCAGCTTGTCTCCAGTCCTGTCTCTGGCACCATCTCCTACCACTGGGCTCGCTGGGTGGACCTGGACCAGATTCACCACCTCATCTTCTTTGGGACTGTTGATGGACCACTCCTACTGGCATCTAGTTCTGCCTACACTGTTCACGCGTGGTGGGACTGTACCCTATGAGTGAGGGCATTGCTGGTGACTGCCATCACCTTCAGCTACTTGTTTGTCCTGCCTGGAGGTGCAGCCCTGCTCTTGCTGCTCCCTGAGTCATGCTGGAGGGAACAGAAGTCAGGGAAGTGAAGCAGAAGCCCACGGATCTGATGAAAAGGGAGATTACTGGCGACTGTGGGGAGGGCAGTTGAACACTGGCTGGTCACCACCAAGTCAATGGCCGCATTCCAAAGGGCACGCCTTTACAATTGTGTATATCCACAAAACACATCACCACCTTAAAAAGCTTTCAATACACATGGTCTACTTCTGTTTCTGAGCTCAGCCTTTAAAACACTGCAAGGAGTGAAGAAGAGATCAGTACCTGTTCTCACAGCTACCCTGACCCCGCTGCTAAAACATCCTACACAGCAGGATGTGAGTCTGTGTTACAGCAAGAACTGATTACTGCTGCTTGCCCAGAGAGAAGGGCATGCAAACATTACTGACCCAAACCTGGAGTGCAGCCAAAGGACTACTGGGAATGGCTACAGAATGTCTCCTTTCTAGAGTTACCCAACTCTTCTTGCATCCCAAAGCTCTCCTTCTGTTTTTTCCTCTCCTCATCACTACTGCCATTGCATCCAGCATGAATATCCCCACCCCTGCTTCACCTGGATGGCTGACCAGCCTATATCATCTCTGTAAGTCCCACAATACACAGCCACAGTTTGATCCTTGCTACAAAACCCTGGTAAAAGGCAACCTTCTATACCCTGAATGCTGTTTATGCCCTGAAGTTCTACCCTCATCTTCCACAGTGAATGTTCTTCAACCCAAAACCCTCCATTGCCT
Source organism: Hypocryptadius cinnamomeus (assembly GCA_013400635.1). NCBI lineage: Eukaryota > Metazoa > Chordata > Aves > Passeriformes > Zosteropidae > Hypocryptadius > Hypocryptadius cinnamomeus. The sequence goes on along the minus strand of VYZP01017288.1, from coordinate 13,977 downwards.
TCTTTAAACATAAACCACAGGCCTGATCTCCCCTCTAGACTGCTGCTCCCTGGTACTGCCCCACATTCCTCCTTCCCTGCAAGTGGGTGACCAGCTTTCTCTGCTAAAGGTCTGTCACACTTCCAGGTTTATGTCATGACTTTGCACATAAGACTCATCCCCTCATGGCACCACCTTCAAAGCACTCACCATGTGCTGCTACCCAACAACTTCTTGCACATCTCTCAGGAAAAACTACCTTTCTTTTCCCTTCAATGTGACTCCACACCAGCAGTCTCCTTCACATGTGGCAGACCCCTGATCTGTCCTGCCTGCCCCAACCACTGCAGGAGGCTGCCAATGACTCCTCTTTTTGCTCCTCACACCTCCTCCTCCACCACCTCACCAGCAAACTCAGTCACTTCTGTGTCCCCTCATCGTTCCAGCCTCTTCACCGTGTTGCATTTAACATTCAGACCAAGCCATGCACTTGTTACACCAGCAAACCCAACACACAGCGAGCCACCCACATGAGCAACACTTCAGTTCTGCTGCACACTATACCACAGCTACTGCATAATTAATTTTAAGTGCAAAGCTTCTTTAGCTTTTGTTTTCTTGGGCTTTCAAATATTTTTAGAAACACGGTAGAAAACATTTTATGAAGCACTGTGTCTAAGTGTCCCTTTTCTCTCCCCCACCAAATCTCTCTGTCCAGACTTGTCCACTCAAACGACCAGCAAAATTCAAATTCTAAGTATTTATATCTCCACTACAAAACTCTTATCCTTTCAGTCCAGAGACATTTATCCTCCCTGGTCCAGCATCTAGAGAGAACTTTATTCACAGTTTGTCAATAAATTACAAACCATTTGCCACAGGAATAAAATGCTACAGACAGGCAAAATGGTTTTCTTGCCTTTAGAAGGAAGCATGAGCCAGTGAACTGGGTGACTGAATCACAAACTGGGTGGATATCCTCTAGATGGGTAGATAATAGAAAAATGAGATGAACAGAAAGACTTGAATTTATCTTATCAAGGATACAGCTCTTATTTATAACCCTGCCACAGCTGAATTTGGGCAAAGTTTTTCAGACTGTATTTCTGAGATACAAAACTCTTATCACTTGACTGACTTCCAGGCATTGACTGTAACATTTCAGCTACAAATAAGTACACTCAGATGCAAGTGGCAGGTTGTAGAGCTGAGACTGGAGCTCCCCAGGAAAAAGGCTCCAGGACACACTGGTCTGAAACATGGGAGTCTTTCACTGCCTGCAGTTTGGCCACCTTAGTGGTGCAGCAGAATAGCTACCTGGGCACACATCAAGTAAAGGACAAACTGCAGAGCTCACTACAAACTTGGGCTCTTGCTCACTCCTGCGGCTGCCTTCTGCCATGCCCCACTCCCTGAGTTTCACTGCTTCTCACAGCCAACCGCTCTTGGATTCCCCACCACTATGTTGTGCCCACTGGGGCTGACTCCTCTGTGCCTCCCTGCATCGGCCGCCCCAAGGAACTTCCATGGCCACCATCTCACATCCCAGCACCCCACTAGTGCCACTCCTGCTTTGCAGCATCACTGGGGTCATTGGGGTGCCAGCAGCTGCACCCAGCAATATTCACTGCAGCCAGTGAATGCAGAGCAAGGCAGCAACAACCAGCTCACCCTCCAGTGAAAACAAAAGCAGTGACTCTTAAGTTTCCTTGAGAGGGGGATGGTGGTGGGGGCTAAAGCCTCAACTGACCACATCAGCCCCCATTACCTCATTTTCCACTCCCTTCAGCCTTGTGTTCCACACATAACACCTTCATCTACCACAGGCCACCCTTCCTCCTGCCCCCGCTGCAGCGCAGCCAAGGAGCAAGGAGAGAGCTGTGGGGTAATGCTGCCTACGCCTAAGCCACTTGCTCTTGGGTTTCTGCCCACCCAGCTCGCATTCCCGTGCCTCATTTGAAAAACTAAATCCGGGGGCTGGTTCCCACACGCATGGCGCGGGAACCCTCGCTCGCTTCCTCCCCCCGCTGCCAGCACTAGGCCGCCGGTCCCCGGCCTTGCGTAGAGGCCGCTGCCGGGAGAGGCGCCACCTCGGCCGCTGGCGCGGAGAGGAGTCGGCGGCGCCTCCCGCACCCCCGCGACTCTGCCGAACGCCGGCACCCCGGCACTCCCAACACCGCGGCCCTGCTGGGAGGGGTCTCCCACGGCAGGAGACATCCAGGCTTCCCCGGGAAAAGGAAAACAAACCAAAACATACTCTTTCTCCTTCCCCATCCCCCATCCGCTTAAATAAAAATCACGCATCTCCAAGAGTCTGGGAGACGGCTTTAAGAGGAAAAAAAAAAAACAAAAACCCCACCAACGCATAACGTCCCCTGCCACCCGGAAACTGTCTAAAACATTAAAGAATTAAAACCAAAACAAAACAAAACCCAAAAAAGCCAAAACACAGTCTTCTTATTTGATAAACTTTAGAAGACCCTACGGAAGGTCCATCTAAAAAGCAATTCCGAAGGGCTTCTCTGCCGTTTCATGGGGTTTGGACCAAACAGGAGGGGGAAACTGCAGCCTAAATACAGACGAGAACACACATCCCGAACGTACAAAACACAAACAGGCACAAACGCGATTAATACTAAGTTTTCCACGTAAACCCAGGGTCTTTCCCCCTAGCTATGCAATTTTAGACTACCACATTTTTTTCCAGGGGGTGGGATTAGGATCTTTGACAATATTTTTTTTTTTTTGCAAACCCCACATTTTTGGCGGAAGAGAGATTAGCTTCAAAATCTCACCCGTATTATTTTTCACCATTTTTTTTTTAATTTCCAATTACACAATCTTTCATTTATGCAGTTACTATCTGAAACCTTTACTTTCTAATGAAGCAACATCCAGAATTTCTTGTTTCTCAAGTCCACCCCTTTCTACATACACAAACACACACAGAATTGATCTAAGACAAAAATAATCCCCCCAAAATAATAATAAAGAACTCACCTCTCCTCGGGTTTTCCCCCCCACTCTATGCATAAACTTTCCTTGATAAATTGTATTGTATTACTAGAGATATTATTAATGTATTATTACTAGAAGTAATAATAATAGTAAGTGCTATTTAATTATAGAAGGCAGCATTCTGCTTCTGGATCGGCTGCCCCTGCAGCTCCCTCCATGTGCCTCCTGATCTCTTTACTTTCATTTCCAGGTCTCGCTCTCTCTCGCTCGCTCTCAGCTGCACCAGCAAGAGAAAATGCCTCCCTGCATATCCTCTGGGCCCTAGAGGCTACCGCTTTCCATTACAAAAATTCACAAATCTTTCCCTTGAGGCTGGTTTTGAGATTCTTTAAGGTGAATTAAGCTTTAAAAACAACAACAAAAAAATCTAAAAAATAAAGCGCTTCAGCAGTCGACCCTCCGTTCTAATTTTAATGCAACATTTTTTTCTTCCTGGTTGTCTTTGCTGATATAAAAAAAATATACCCCAAGAGAAAGCAAAGCTGCCTCTGCAGAGGGAATGCATGCATACGACCGCGGCGAGGAACTGAATTGTGAGACCCCCCCCGGGATTATCACGTACGTGAAGCAGTGACCCTTGTGCCCACCCTTTTCTGTTCGCTGGACGGGAGCCAGAGCCATCGCTGATGGCAGAGCAATTATCTGCTCCAACCAGACCTTACTTACTCCACCCTGCACTGCTCAGGGGGTTCCCTGTAAATAAGATTATCTGAAAACATAAATCTTTGGGTGGAAAGGAATATGCATTAAAAACAAAACAAAAAAAACCCAACAAAACAAATAAACAAATAAAAAAATAACAACAAAACCAAACTAAATACAAAAACAAAACAAACGAAAAAAGAAAAAATTGCTTAAATCTCAATTAATATTATATTTTACATGTCTGGGTATTATACAATCTACATATATTTTATATATATATACACACGTGTATATATATGTTATATATATGTAGATGCATATATGCAGCATTAATAAACCATATTAATATTATATTTTATATGATTGAGTAATATACAATCTACATATATATTATATGTATGTAGATGCCTATATATTTTTATATTTATGCATACACATGTGAGTTTAGACACTTTTTGGAATTGGACTTTTGGCTTGTTTTCATCCTAAATCCCTCAGTATTTCCAGAAAGTGGACTGAATCTCCAAGCAGTCCATGCCAGCAGAGCCCCAGGAAGAGAACTGCTGGTTCAGGAGGCCAAGTGGGACGTGTTCTACTATGGGCAGGGGTTGTGAAGATCCAGATACACAGACCACCTTAGCTGGGGGGTCACCCATCCCCACCCAGCTGCACTAACTTCAAATAACCCTCTGCAAGGAGTTTTATGCTCATACAGTCTCCCTGGTAGAATAGTTTCCCCCTCCCTAAAGGATTCTGTCTACCATTAGATTAATAATTTCCAGACTGACACTGGCTTAAATTACCAGCTTTTTTCCAATCTAATCAGTGACATTTTTACTCCTGAGTGTCCACTTCTCTATTTACAGTGACCCACAAGAATGTCAACTTGTGCTTTGCAACTGTGTACTCTGCCAAGATTCAAAGGCAGATAGAAGGTACCAAACTTGCTTGATATTTAAAATGCATTGATCAAAAAAGGAAGGACTTTATTATACTGAGTAGGCTTGGTTTCTGACAGCATTGCCAACACAATAAACTGATAATTTATGAAATACATTCTGCGACTTGTATAGAGCACCTTATGATACTGGAGAACATTGTCTAATGCTCTTCACAGTATTTTATTACAATGCATATTTTTAGGTATTGGTTTTGATCCAAAGATTGCTCCTATCCATGGATAACACAATGTTTATTTTTATTAACTCTTCAGAAGATTTTATTTCTGAAGTTAATTCTTAATTTAAGGTGGTGACACTGTGACAATGACTAGAACCTAAATTAAGCTGGGCCTCTGGTGCAGAAGCTGCTGAGTAAAATGTACATTAAATGACAAACCTTGTTGATGGAGTGGTTTTGGGCAGAAGAAAGGTGGAGCAGGTCTGGAGGCAGAAAGTAAACACAGGGAGAGCAGATATGCCAGATCACAGTGGGAGGGCAGCCCTACAGAGCCATCACCAAATGAGTCACAGAGCCCAGGACACCTTCAGCACACCCCGCAGCACCTGTGAAGGGAAAGGACATCACCACTGGATGAGAAGTAAGGTTAAGAGGAGATGAGGAAAAAGAGGAACAAAACCAAAATGTACACATAATCAAGAGTTATGCTGGAACAAACACTAGTTTTTAATTTAAGAGCATTCATTTACAAGACTGCCTTGCTCAATTTAAAGTCATGTTGTGCTTTCCTCCATCCCAATTTCCTTTGTGTGTAAGACTGAGAGGTGTCCTGCAAGAGCATGGTTTGGCATGTACCACTCCTCTCATGAAGTAAAATCTTTCCTTAGCAGTTAACATGAAGATTTTCGCAGTTTGCAAGTGCAGTTATTGAGGTCTCAGTCTCATGTGCAGGTAGTCAGCAAGAGTCAAGCACTGCAAACCCCTGCTACAGAAGTTGCTTTCATTTGTAGATCTATTTTTTAGGAAGAATGAATATATGGATCTATCCTACAGTGGCATGGTACACCTACTGATATATATATATTATATATTATATATTATACCTACCTATTCCAATATAGCTGCACCTATAGTCAATGCCTTTATTCTTTCCCCTTGGCAAAACCAGTCTTTGGGAGAATGACAGGGAAGGGAATCTGATGTATTTGATAAGATCCTGTTTATTACTAAAAATTGTGAGGAACTAATAGCCAGTGCCAAATTTCTTGCTTATATTTTCCAGGTTCAGGCTCCTTCTTGAGATCACACTAATTTAGTTCCTCATCAGCTCTATGTATTCTGGCAGCTTTATGCTTCTCACATACAGCCAGTCTAGTGTCTAAGTGGTTCTTAATTTTCTTCAGTTGCAAAAGAAACTTGTCTTACTATTTATGGGGCTGGTCACCCAGCACCATCAACTACTGACATTCTTTTCTTGGATCCATATAAGCATTTGCTGTTGCTTATTAAAACCACAGTTGGGAAATTTGTGACTGGAAAATGCCTCTTACAATGTTTTGGGACTAAACAGCAGAACAAATTCTACCTCTGGCCCTCCTCAATAGCGATCTCACCAGGTGTCTGCCACCTGAAATGGTACCTGCATTGGTGCCTGTAGGTTGCCGGTTGCAGAGAAGGGACAGAGGTGCTGTGCAAACCCACTGCAGTAGCAGGCAGGTCTGTGCACAGACTCATCCAATGTACTTTTGTTTCTATACTCAGGAAGAAAATGTCATGCACAATATGCACGCAAGGCTGTCACTAAAACCAAGGTTTTTTTCCATCCTGAAGCAGGAATGACTTTGCACTCCAGGGTGAAAGCGACAAATGACAGTCGTATGCTGTGCCAGAGGAGGTTTAGGTTGGTCATTAGGAAGAATTTAGTCACAGAAAGGGTGATTGGGTATTGGGACGGGCTGTCCAGGGAGGTGGTGCTGTCACTGTCCCCGGAGGTGTTTAAGACTGGATGTGGCACTTAGTGCCATGGCCTAGTTGATAAGGTGTTGTCTGGTCATAGGTTGGACTCGATGATCTCAGAGATCTTTTCCAAGCTAACAGATTCTGTGATTCTGTGAAATGCCTTCTTAGCAGAACGCTCTGACAGTAACATGTGAGTACGAACAGGAGACCCCAGGGACATTATCTAGGCGAGGCTTCACATCAGAAGGTGCTCGTGTCCCACCTGCGGCCTTGCGGGAGCCTCCCTAACGACACTTCCGCGAACGGGGGATGTGAGCGTGGCCCGGGCACGGCCCCGCGCCGCCCGCTCAGGCCGCCGGCCGCACCGGAGCCCAGGGCAGGAACAGGACTACAGCTCCCGGCGTGCCCCGCGGCCGCCGCCGCGCGCCCCCCGCNGCTGTCGCCCCGCTCTAGCAGGCGCCCCGTTGCTGGGCGAGCAGCAGGTGTGTTGGCTGTTTGGGTCGACGAAGTGTTGTAATTAAAGTATTCGTCCGAACTAACTTTTGTGATCATCGGGAAGCGTAAAGTCTCATACAGCCCTTAAGTGGAAAGGAAACCTGTCGTTAGACATTTTCAGGTCTTGGTTATGTTTGCCAAACAGACTAACTATTCATTTTTTTTTTTTCTTTCCTCTCTCCAAAGCTTTCTCTGCAGAAGAATTAACAGTGGAGAGACCTCTGGTAAGTTGACAGTGGCCGACATGTGCTATAAAATATGCTTCGGAATGTGATGCTGGATTTGTATGTTGAGCTTAGGAGGTAGTCTGTGTGTAAGGTGAAGAATGACAAAGGAGATTCAGGGGAAAGAGAAGCCAGGAGGATGTGAATATCTGTAAGGAAGATGATCACGAGTTGTTAATTGAGCTGGGTGGACAGACTAGCTTCTGCAGATATTAACTTCTGTTCTTGTCTGGTAAAGCCTTCATGGTTTGAAGGATGTCCTCTTTTTCTTCCTTCTCAATGTTGGATTGGCAGAGGCTGGGAATGTCCATGAGTTTGGTATCTGGGTGGTCTGGTAGGAATTAAGTTACTTGGGTTTGATGCCTTAAGCTTTAGCTTTCATATTTTTCAAGTTCTGTTCTGCTGCCTTAGTGTGTAACTCTGAACTTCATATAAAGTGTTAGCAAGTTCTCTTCCCAGGGCAGTCAGACAAAGCAATCCCTTTCCAGCCTGAGAACCAAGGACACTGTTACAGCTTCAGGCCCAAAAAGTGTAAACAAGAGCAGATTGAGGAGAGCAATCTGGGAGGATGGAACTTCATAACCTCAAGCTATAATTGGACAATTAACCCCAATATATAAATGGACCAAAACTTATAAAAGGGTGAAACCTTGTGACTGGGCATCCATTTTGGGTGCAGCCATGGCCCAGCTCTTGTACTGCCCAAGGTGTATCCTTTGAAGACCTTTCAATAAATACCTACTTTATTCCTTTAACTCTGTCTAGCCTCTGCTCCAGGTAGCCTCAGTAGGCATCAGGTTTCTTTCTACTGGTAGCACCTACTTGAGAGGATAGTCATCCTAGAAAAATTATGTTCTTCAGCCTTGGAGATTTTCACCCCTTGTTTCCAAAAGCAATATTAAAATTAAAGACCCCTGAAGAGAAGTCATACTCTGGGGAAGCTGGAGGCTTTACAGATGGGTATCAGGAGGAAAGTATGTGGAAGAAAATATAGAGCTTTTGTATGGGGGATTTTTTAAAACCAGCACTGTTAACCTCAAACAGCTACAAGAGTGTGGGGTCACTTCTAATCAGACAGAATGGAAGGGAACCAGTTTTCTGTTGTAGGAATGGAACTTCATCCGTTCTGATGTCTAAAGTCTGAGTGTGTGGTTTCTAAGCATTAGTTGTGTGTAGCCTTTTATCCCAGCAGAGGCAGTGGGATAAGAAATGTGCTCTGTTTGTCCTGCTCAATGGATGGAGGCCAGTTCCTTCAGACAGTGATTAATATTCATTAAATAATGCTATGCAGATGCTACCAGGCATGGCTAGCTTCAGACTTGGGCCTCAAGGGTAGATGCTCACTAATTTATTGTAAGTGTATCATCCTGTTTAATATGTGATGAATTTGTGTGGAACATCTGAAAGGAAAGAGCACCCAGGAAGCTGGGGGAGTTTTGTATGCAGCACACACAATGTTTTCAGCAACTCGGTAGTTCTGGAACTGTGCTGACAAGGGCACTACTGGGAATATCACTGAAGAGGAAAAGCAACTGTGTTGATTCTAGCTTGTTTTGGAGAGCAGGGGAAGTGTGCAGCACATATAATTAAAGGATGGAGGTTGAAATGAGAGGAATATTGCATTGTAATTGTTAATCTTGCACAAAGAGTAATGTCTTAATGTGGCCTTAATCCACAGTTTTACCTACTGTTTATTTATGAAGTATATTGTCAGTGTTGGAAGAATCAGCACCATCTGACTGGCTGGCTTTGGAATATTAATCTAGCTTAGCTGTCTTAATTGAGCTCTGGGGAAAAGTAGCAATGACATTGAAAACTCAATTAGATCTGAGCAACAAAAACCACATTAGTGTTCAAATAAATATGGTTATTTGTATAGATTATGTATTGTAGTTAGAGAGTTTTTATGATGACCATTTCTTTTAATTGACAGTTCTTAACTTTTGGAAAAAGTGGGAAAATGGCATCAGAAGACATCACTAAGCTTGCAGAGTCACTTGCCAAAACCAAAGTGGGTGGTGGACAGTTGAGCTTCAAAGGCCAGAGCCTTAAACTCAACACAGCTGAAGATGGTAAGAGAAAATACCCTTGTGCTTTGAAAGCATCTCCCTGAAGTTGTCAGATCTTGTGGTGAACTTCCTGCTAATCCTGCAGAAGGATAACAAGTTGTCATAACATACCTGTGATGCAGGAGTCTGTCAGCTGCAGCTGCTTCTGATGGAGATATTTCCTGCCCTTCTGGTACCCTGCTTTGACCTGGTGCCCTGGCAGTGCTGCAGCTGCTGTAACTGGGGTTTGGCTGCCTGGTTTGCAGTTTTTGTATTCTTGGTGTTCTCTAAGGGCTTTTGACAGTTACTGGGCATTAGAAGTCAGTGCTCCTTTTAAAAACAGTATACAAGTGTATCACAGCTCTTGGAACAAGACCTGTACAGAGCAATGGGCTGGTATGTTAGCCTGCTGCAATAGTTCACTTTCTTTCTGTCTTGTTGCTGTATGTGTGTTTCACAGTAAGTCTTACAGTGGCTGCTAATGTAAATATCTGGAAAAAATGTATGTATTAGATCAACATTTCTGGCACAACAAGGAAAACAGCATGTTTTTCGAAGATGTTATTTGCTATAGGATATAGCAAATAATATATATAGCATAGGTACTATATAGCTTTTTTTTTTTTTGTTAATGCTGAAGGTGGAGGTTTTTTATAGATTGATTTAGTATTTCAGAGGCACTGAACTATGGGGAAAGGCCTTGGAGCTTGGGAACAATAGCAAGTGCCCATTGGCAGGAGAGACTGCAGCTTGCCTCTTTGCTTTTTCTTGCATAGGATTACTGTAGAGCTAAATTGTTTCACCCTGACATGTTTGCTAAACCGACATTACTTCTGTCAGTCAGTGAGAACTTTTTCCTGTTGATGTGACATTAGTGCCCATCAACTTTTAACTTAGTCTCTGCACCTCTCCAGGGACATGTACTCTAGCTTTTAAAGCATATGCTGAATGGCAGAAGAATTTTATTTGGGAAGTAAAGAAACTTACTTTTGCAAATAGGAGGATGGCTATCAGAACAGAACAAGAAAAAAACTATGAGAAGGCAGGGTAGAGAATGGAGAGTGTTCTTCCTGGTGACCTGACACTTCAGCTCTGTTCCTGTTGCTGTTTCAGGTGTTGTTCTAGATGTTTTTGCTAGGGGTTGAACAAGTTTTACTGGGTCTCAGAGGGTTACTGTGGTAACCCAGACAATGGTTAAAAGACCAACTAGATTATCTGCTTCTTGCAGCTGAAGAAGTGATCAAGCAAATTGAGGAATTTGATGGCCTGGAAGCCTTGCGCCTGGAAGGCAACACGGTGGGAGTGGAGGCAGCAAAGGTTATTGCCAAAGCCTTGGAGAAGAAAAGTGAGCTCAAGGTGAGATTCTTTAGTGGGGGGTAGTCAAGGGGAAGAAATGATGTGGAAGTACTGAAGGCCTGTCCAGGCTCTTCCTGCAGAAACCTGCCTTGAGTTACCTCTGAAGCTTGCTTGGTGGCTCTTCCAGGAGGGAGGAGCAATCTTATGAAAATACAGCACAACTTGGATGCTTTGGGATAATGGGAATACCTTTGGCATCCCTAACTTCCTGTATAGAAGGCTTCCAATCTTAAAGCTGGGACGCTGTGTGAGGAAGAGCCTCTGTTGAGGGCAGCATCTGTAAACAAAGCCATGGCAACAAAATGCTAAGTTCAAATGAAGTTCTCTGAAAAACTGAGTCAAATCTTCTGGAGAGTGAGTCTTCAGAGAATGTCTGAGTAGGGAGGAAATAATGGAGGAAATGCAACAGGAGGTTCATCTTTGCTCAAGCTATGTTTTCCTCCTATTGCTCTAGCCTAATGTTGAGGGGATGCTGTGCTACTAGAGGCACTACACTGTCCCTTGAAGGAGAGTGGTATGAGACATTGATATACATTAATCACCCAAGTGTGGCTTTTCTAGTAAGTTCAGATGGTTGTGCTTCATACCTTAGTAAAATCTGCATTGCTAATGTATTCTTGTGTTTCCTGTTGTTTTTTTCAGTAGCAATTTTCTCAGCAGAAAATAATTCCAGCTTGAACACAAACAAGAATTCTTGTATAATGTTCACAGTGTGAATTTCAGTTACTTTGTCCTTGCAAATGAAGTGATTGTAACACTGGTTGTGTGTTGTGCAGCTCTTTAGTACAATCAAATGACAACCCAAGGGAAGGGAGACAGCATTAAGCTGTCTCCAGTGATGTAAAGTATCTTGTATGTGTAAATGCTTATTACAGCTGAGTTGACCTAAATATTTTAGTGGGTTTTATCTGTATGCTTCTTATTTTAGAGGTGTCATTGGAGTGACATGTTCACAGGCAGGCTAAGGTCTGAGATCCCTCCTGCTTTGGTAAGTAAAAACTAGACCTGAGACTTCTGACTAGTATAACCTCTTTTCTCACCTGTCACGCTTTTTGTGGGAGTCTGTATTTTGTACAGAGCTGATCCTTCTCTGTATTGTTAGCGCTAAATGTCTCAGAATAGTTAAGTGGTTCTCTTTTGCTCTTCCTGTATGAGATGAAGAGGAGTTGATTAAAGGTTAAATGTGAGTCCATGCTGGTGAAGGAGCTTTTCACTGGGAAAAACCATCTTCATGACCCAGCAGATAAAGTGAGAGCTGAGCTTTCTAAATAAATTGTATGGCTGTGTCTTCTAAGACCATTACAGAGCTCCTCATCTCCTCGAGTCCTATGAAGCCAGAGCATAAGCTCAACATTGATGAAAACAGTATTTCTTTCAGCAGTGTAGAGCAGGAAATTCACTTTGAAAAGTATTTAACCTAAAGGGATGGGATAGTGTCTTGGTAACTGCTTTATGGTTATCTTTAGCTTAATTTGTGCAACTTCCTCTCTGGATTTAGCAGTAAAGTTTTATTTCCCCATGCAGCTTTGCAGCATTGCTTCAAAGTGGAAATTTTTTTTGCAGCATCGCTGTCATACCTAGCCACTGCAGTGATGCTGTCACTAAAAGTTAATCCATTCCCTCCCTCCCACTGCCATCTGTTTCCTTGCAGATCTCTTTGGGGGATGCGCTCATTGCTGCTGGAGCCCAGCTGGTGGAGTTGGACCTGAGTGACAATGCCTTTGGGCCCGATGGTGTGCGTGGCTTTGAGGCTCTACTGAAGAGCCCTGCATGCTACACTCTGCAGGAACTCAAGCTCAATAACTGTGGCATGGGCATTGGTGGTGGCAAGGTAAGGGTTATCTCTTCTTTGGGAATGATGTTGGAAGCAATCTTTGGTGATTGCCAACTCCTCTGCTTAAGGCAACTACAAGTATACCAGGTTCTTCAAGCTTGGTCTAGTCAGGTTTTGAATATGGAGACTTCACAAGCTCCATGGATAGCCTATCCCAGTGTTGAACAACCCTCACAGTAAAAAAAAAAAAAGGAAATTTGTGTTAAAATGGTGTTTTCTCTGCACTTTGGGTGCAGTTGTCTGACTCTGCCTTCTTCATACCACCTTCTCTCCTTATCTTGTTGTTCTGGCTATTTTTACATGTGGATAATATGTTCCCCCAGAGCCTTTTCTTCTCCAGCCTTAATAATCTCAGGGGTCAGTATTATCCTAGTGAGTAAAATTCTCCAGTTCTTCAATTGTCCTTGGCACCCTTTGCTGGACTTGCCCCAGTAAATCCATGTAGGAGCCTGGACACTGTGCTTGGTTGCATTTCACAGGCTTAGTAGAGAAGGATCTCACACACTCACACTTCTGTGAGTGCTTTTTCCCAGGGCAGCCCAGTAGTATTCCTTTGCTTCAAGTGTATATTGGTAGCTCATGGTCAACTTCCTGCCCATATAAGCTTGCCTGATTAGAAGCAAAATGTTCTTGATGGCTCAGTGTGTTTTAGTGTTGCAAAGTTATCAATTCTTGCTTGAGACCAGTGTGCAAATGTTGCAAGTAGAGAGTTTTATTGTATACCCTGTTGTAGAAACGGGTACCTGTCAGTGATGCCCAAAGTATTTCTCAAGAGGTGGATCTATGAAACACAGTAGGATTCCTGTAGAGTGATATGCTGGGGGAATATAAGCTGCTTGTTTTATCTTTAGATATTGGCAGCTGCTCTGAAAGAGTGTCACAGGAAATCAAGTGCCCAGGGCAAGCCTCTTGCTTTAAAAATATTTGTGGCTGGCAGAAATCGTCTGGAGAATGATGGTGCCACTGCCCTGGCTGAAGCCTTCGGGGTGAGTATCAAAGCAGAGCTGCTTTGACAGCAAATTGGAGCAAGGTATGATTCAGTGCTAGTGTTAAAGATGATGCACAGAGAATTTGCCTCAGCTAGGAGGCAGGAGGTGGTGGTCTGTTCACTAAAGTCATGATGTTTCTTGCTGCTAAAACTGGAGTCTTCAACAAGTGGAATTAGAGTTGCTGACTGAGTGTTTTTGTGACCTAAATTTCCAAACACATAGCTAGTTGCTGTGTAAAGTAGTTACCTGAGGGAGAAATAGTCATCTCCTGAGTAATTTAATAGTCCTGTTCCTTTTCCTCTCTCTGTGCTAATGGTTGTTGACTGGCAGTGGGGTGGATATCCCAGCTTGTTCTCATGAGTGCTGCTTTGCTCGGTCATCTGGCAAAAGCAGCCTGGTGTTTTTCCTAGGATCATCTGGTCAGAGCTTGAAGTGTTGCCTGGCTTTCTCTAGCTGTGACTGGCCCACTTACACTTCTGTGGGAAGAAGACAATTCACTGTGATCGGGGCCACCTAATTCCCTCTTCATA
>VYZP01017283.1:42636-58040 GCA_013400635.1 Hypocryptadius cinnamomeus | reverse complement strand
AAAACAATCATTATTTACATGAAAAGTGTGTGAGAAACTCCATTACAAAAATGTAAACATCAGAAGGCTTAGAAGAACAGGGTGACAAGAGAGATGAGTGGTTGCCACAGAAAAATTGCTGTGGAGGAACAACATGCAGCTTTTGGAATTAAAAACTCCTAGATGCTCTAAGAAAATAACACGGGCTTTGCTTTTAAGGGATGTATTGGTGATAGGTAAGCACTTGGGAAATATTAATTCTTTAAATAGTAAGTCATTCACATCTGCAGGTTTGTTGTTACAATGCCGTTGTGCACTGCTGTAAAAGGCAAATTGATTGTTTTCCAAAGAGTGCCTAATTGCTGGTACTTTACTTAGCCTGCAGTTGTAACTTGGAGCATGCAGATGGCTGTGAGGAAGGGTCTGGCCGCTGCTTCTGTAAGCAGAATTTCCAGGGAGACCACTGTGAACGCTGTGCTGATGGATTCTATGGTTATCCATTTTGTGTCTGTAAGTATACAAGTAAAATTGCCTCTTTTTCTGTGTTTTAAATGTGCATTAAAGAATTAATGGTTTTCATTGCTCTTGACTTGGTTAAAAAACACCTGGTATTTCAGCTTCACATGTATGTGTTCTGATAAATCAGTTGTTACAATACTGAAGAGAGTTGGGTTTATTTAACAAAATGATAGTGACTTGAAAAACAGAATGTTCTGCATTCTCACAGTTCTGGTCATTTGAGACATCAGGTTTACAGCCTGATGAGTGAGTTGTGAACTCCAGTCCTAAAGTCCTGAAAAAATTGTTTAAACATGTGTCAGGATTTTTAGGGATGAAGACCACCTGCACAGAGAAGTAGAACATGATTGTAATGACAGAGGGGAGAAAAAGGGTGTGTGTTCTCCTTGACACCTCCTAAGATTTGGAACTTGCATCTCTGATAAACAGTGCTTTTCCCATAAAAAATTACATATAAAATAACAGAGCAGAAAATGTAGCACCAGGATTGCTGCATAAAAGCTTCTGACTCCATGAAAAGATTGCAGAAATGCATCAGTGGGATGTTTTGTGCCTTCAGGAAAAAGATGTGTGTTTCTGAAGCTGATAAAAAACACGTGTTGATCTGGGACAAGATCTGAGGTCTGACTAGAAGAGAGGTACCATAATAGAAACACAAGAAGAGGGAAAACAATACAAAACAAAGGAAAAAAAAACCAAACCTGTGAAAATTGAATGTTGTTTTAATTCAATGGCTGTGATAGAATACTGTCTGTACACTGCATTCTAGATTATCACATCTCATACATCTTCTTGATTGAAATCTGACATTTTTAAGTTAGTGCAGGTCAAGTAGACATTGATCTGAGTCCCACTGGTGGATGTAGCTCATTGACTTAGGATCCCATCTCAATGCAGGAATGTTTAAGAATGGGAAAAACAATCTGGAGGACTCTCAAATAAAAGCTACTAAGAAGTACCTGTCATAAATTATGGCAGTTCAT
Source organism: Hypocryptadius cinnamomeus (assembly GCA_013400635.1). Classification (NCBI taxonomy): domain Eukaryota; kingdom Metazoa; phylum Chordata; class Aves; order Passeriformes; family Zosteropidae; genus Hypocryptadius; species Hypocryptadius cinnamomeus. The sequence goes on along the minus strand of VYZP01017283.1, from coordinate 56,559 downwards.
GTAGCAGGTGGTAATGTCACATAGAAGGAGATGGACCTTCAGCTGGAAGCAGGAAATGTGCAATAAATGTGAAGATCCTTCGAGAATTCTCACAACGCTGTCTAGTGTAAGAAAGCTTTCTGCACAAAAAGATGAGGAGAAAGCAACCTGGTGGCATTTCCAAATGGTGTCTGGCATTACATACTGCTTTTTTGAGAAGGGAACCTTGTATCTGAATTGGGAATCAAAGGTGTAATGTCTCTTACCTTCTTCCTTAAGAACTCTGAAGTAAACTAAGTTGAAGATGGTTGCTAGAGTCATATGAATATCATGCTCTCTGTATTGATGGTAGATAACTTCATTGTTTGTCATGATTTTTAATGAAATTAATGTGTTTGTTTCAAATGCTCCTCATTGTTTATTTTGTTTTAAAGATACTCCTGTATATCCTTCTACTACTTCAATTCCAAGTGATGCTGTGGCTGGTGACATAATAGGCAAGTTCTTGGTGGCTTTTCCCCATATCACTGTTTTTCCCCATGTTGCTATTTTTCACTGTTTCAGTGGTGCCTGCTCTTTTGTAGAATAATAGAATCATTAGGTTGATTTTTAGGTAGCAATTTTCCCTCTGTTGGTATTTATTCTTCAAGAGAACTTTTGTTCTTGCCAGAAGTTCATCATACTGTCATGTTTATACCAAACAATTAGGTTGGCTAGCTCCAGAAGGAGTTATGGATCGAAATAACTTTGGCGAGCCTCTGGCCAACATCTGCAGGAGGAGCTGACCATCTTGTTTGGTGCACTTAAGAACACATCCATCAAGACTTTCTGACATGTACAACTTTCTGACATGACAACCACTGCTTTGTGGTGTAAATCTCTTTCTTGAGGCTAGCTGGCCTCCGCCTCTGGGCTGTCCTCTCTCACCTGGCAACTTGTACGTTGCCCTTGGCAGTGAAGGACTTTGATTTATAAGAAAGCTTCATATTTCTTGTTTAGCCCACTGCAAAGCTGCCTGAAATCCATACAATGATTCCTTTGGTGGGCTTATATTTTTTAGCCTATATTATCGTTCTGCACAACGGAGACATCATCACAGCTAGCACTTTATCACTAGCATACATATAATGCACTTCACCTTGGTACAGCATCTAAAACAATTGCCCTGGTAGGCCTCTGGGTATTCTCTGTTGCATATCCCCTTCTCTCACAAATTTTTAAAAGGAAGAAGAAAAAAAATCCAAAGGAAAGTGAATATAACAGGAGAAAACAGATCTTGAGCTCTTTACCCTTTAAATGAGCAGCATCTGAATTTGAAAGCACAAGAAAGGCAGCTGCCTCTAAGTGGAAGTTCCAGTAGAAGTAGTAAATTTGTGCTGTCTGGCTAAGCACAATCACAGATTGTGGGTTTTTTGAATGAGATTTTGCATGTAAGACTCATACAAATAGGGTATTTTTGTTCAAGAGTAATATTTATGAAGTACTGATCTATTTTTCTCTGCAAAATGACAAGGAATTCTGGGATTATATATGCACTCACTTTGTTTTTTTTTTTTCTTTTCCTTTCCTGTTTTAACCAGAAGGAGGCTGCAAACCGGGGTATTTTGGCCCCCAGTGTCTGCGTAAGTGGCATAGTTTCTTTGACACTTGGAGCCTGGAGCACTCCAGGATAAGTGCCAACCTTTGGCTTCCAAGGGAAATAAGAACTTTAAGATCATAATACTGCAAATGTTTTCTTTACAAATGTGCTCTTCAGCGTGCCAGTGCCACGGTGCAGGAGTGCTGGGCAGTGACTGCGATGGAAGTACCGGGCAGTGCAGATGTCGAACTGGGTTTGGGGGTTTTTCCTGTGATACCTGTGCAGCTGGCTATTTTCAGTACCCCTTCTGCCAGGGTAAGCCAAACATTCTCTTTTGGCAAGCATATCCAAAACACCAAGTTTTATACTGAAGGATGAAGTTATTTTGCCATGGAGATGTGTTCATAGCAGGCTCTCCCAAAACTCACAAAAGTCAAAGAAGAATAATGTGATGAGGGGAGATTTTGATCTAAAAATTCCCCTGTTTCCTTGGTTGCTGTCTGCTGTTTGATGCAGCTGCCAGACTCTAGTTTGTGTTTGGATTTAGTAACATTGATTAAACTTAGAATAAATTTGGAAATATTTCTGTTACTTATCCTTGGAGGTTTTTTTTTGAAAAAGAAGTGCTTAACGTGAGTTCGCAACCTCACTTTGATGCACAAAGCTATCCTATATTCTAATCAATACTATAAAACTGACTGGTTTTGAACTTTAATAGCTGTCTCTGTACTGGTTGATTAGGCTATTTATTGACCATTCCCACCTGAGATTGGAAATCTAAACTATGAATTGTTTCTCTTCAGTCCCAGAAGTGATGGAACTACTCTCAATAGTTGGCAAACAACTTGGAATTGATAAATCAGACTCTCAGTGGGGCCAGTCCAAGTGTAGTGCTTTGACAATAATAATTAAACTTCGAGCAGCTTCCTTGCTCTTTCATTAATGTTTTCCTTGTTCCTGAATTGTTACAGATGTGAGCAATCAATAAAAGCTGTTATGAATCCATATAAATCTGATGGGAAAACTGTCATCCTGTTGAGCATCAGGGAGAAGGGAGTTGCTTTTACTCCTCTTTTTTTCAAATGTATTTTTATTTCAAGAAAGATAAGAGAGCCTGTACAGAGGCTGCCTCTGAAATATCTTTTCTCATTGGCAGTGTGTGAATGTAACTTGATGGGTACCCAGCCTGAAGTCTGCGATTTTCTTGGGAGGTGTCTTTGTCGCTCAGGGGTGGCTGGACTTCAGTGTGACAGCTGCCAGCCTGGCCGCCACTCATTCCCTGCCTGTCAAGGTAAGGCTGCTGATTGCATGTACAGCATCAAGCAGGGCCCTGAAAAGGCAGACAGCAGTGCTTTCCAGGACAGCAGCCAGAGCAGCGCTCACAGCAGCAAATGGGCAACTCCCTCTTGTGCTCTACAGTGAAATCCTCATATATTTTAATTCTCCAATTTCAGGCCTTTTTTTCCTCTCACAGTCAGACTGTTTGATGTACCCTCAGTCAGCACAGCTGTCTTACTAATAACCAAAGCATTTGAGAGCTGTTCTCACGTGGAGGCCCACAGCAACACGGCACACTTGACTGCTGAGGAGCCAGCATAGCAGAACTGTGAAGCACTGGTCTGCTTTGCAGAGAGTCTTTGGGACCTTGTTTGGTACCAAAGTTTGGTACCTTGTAGAAGGTGTGTTCTGTAAATCTGAAAATCTGAAGCTCTCATTTTGCCCTTCATGGTGGTTTCTCACTCATTTTAAGATCATCTGACAGGAGCTAACCCAACCTGTTCCATGTAGGCATGAAACATGAATGATCTCTATGCTTTTTTACAAGACAAGGAAATTAATGGAGTATAGCTTCTGAGTATCATAATGGTCTTGTGTGTGTACAAGGACTCCCATCAAGTCCTACTGGGCCCTAGGTTTTGTCTGTCTTTAAAGTGAATGAGAGAGGGGGCCCTTAATCCTTAGTGATTTTTCCATTGAGAAGGAGTATAGAATATTGCAGAGTTCTGGTATGTGCTTGCCTGTGCTGATTAACAAGATTTATGTGTAAAATTATTATTTTCTTTCTTCTCTCTTGTTATTTTTGGCTGTTGACTACATCACTATTCTTCCTTTGGGCTTATACAGTTGTTTATCTGCTATACAGGGACAGCAGAATTCTTTATGCCCTCATGCCCTGGTTTCTGCTGGGGTAGAGTTAATTTTACTTCTAGTACTGTGTACAGTGCTGTGCTTTACCTTTTTTTTCCCCAATTCTTCTCCCCATCCCATGGGTGGGGTTTGAGTGGCTGTGTGTACCTATTTGCCAGCTGGAGTAAAACTGTGTCATCTTGCAAAGATGGGCTGTGTTGTATGACCAAACGCAATGGGTGGAATAAAGAAACACCACGTGGTTGTGGGTTTTATGGTCTGGAGTAGATGAACATTTTTAATGAAAAACATAAAATCAGGATTCTGCATTGGTACACACTGTTCCGTGGTTTTAAAATAACCTTTTTTATTGTCCTAGAGCAAAATCAAGTAGCAATCTTAAAGCAAATCAAACCCGTATTGAATGTGTTTGATCTTTGAACACCAAAAGCTGAGAAGAGACATAAAAGCTTAAAAGAGCATGCAAAAACAAATTGTAAAAGACAGATAAAAATAGTTGAAAACACAGTCAGTGCGATTACTCAGAACTGCTGCAGTTCACAGTTTGTTCAGTTAAAATGAGCTGCCATGGGTTTAAACATAAATTAACGCAGCATGCTGCAAGCTGTGGAGGAAAATGAGCAGCCCAGCCTGCTATTCCTGTAAGGAATTGTCATCTTCAAAAGAGAGACAGATCTACATTTTTTGGGCTGCTGTGACTAGAGCTAATCTCTCTGGTCATAACTTGTTGAACTCAATAGAAGCTTTATTCAAATAAAGTGATATCAAAACAAAGCCTTTAAACAAAACACTAATACTTAAAATTAGGAGAGAATGCTATATGATAGTCAGATGATGGAGGACTCTAGTGTAGGTATTGTTCTTGGAAGCTTCAGTGTTTATATTTCTCTTACACTAGCTTCCTAGCAAGCCCTGTGTCTTTCCAAGCATCTTTAAAGTAAACACAGCAAAGTCAGATGTCTTTGACTGCAGCAGAAAGAGGAACCAAAAGGGGGAACCAGAAACATGAACATATAACAGGAAGACAATGTTTGCTTTGTATTTCTGTCAGTCAGGATTTCTGGCAGTCATAACTTCCAAGTAGTTAACTGTAGCACTTCATCTTGTACCTGGGACAGCTGGGATGCCCAGATGGGATCCCATTCCTGTACCTGTGAAGTGTGACCCTGTGGAACATTCCAGAATCATCTCAAGAAAATAGCAGGTCTTGTCTTTAGCTGTTAGCCCAAAATAGTGGTAACTCCATGAGAAATTTGCTGTTACAGTTGACAACATGCTTTGAATATATTTTTTAAAGATTTTTTAAAGTATTTCTCTCCTGTGACATTCTTCCCAAATGTAGGATGGATTCATGTCCCTTACATGTGTTTTGCAAGGCATCAAACTAAATCTCTCAGCTGTGAGTTACAGAACTTCAAGAACCAAGATTATCAGTGGTTGAGGACACAATTGCAGAATAACCATCTGGTTTGGGTTATTTATTTTTGCTGGTAAAATTATTGTTTGTCTGTTTTTCTGAATGTAAATGGTTGATTTACATTCAAAGATAAGTTTTTTGGCAAATTCTAGATTTAGACATGTATCTGTTCTTTTTTTTTTCCTCTGTGCAGCATGCAGTTGTGATAGTGTTGGCTCATTGGGGAATACCTGTGGTCCTGGAGGGCAGTGTCTGTGCCATAGTAACTATGCTGGGCTGAGATGTGACCAGTGTGCTCCAGGATATTACAGCTATCCCAACTGCTTGCGTGAGTAAAAGCCTTCCCTGCTTTTACTGGGGTTTTCTTTCCTATTTCTGCAACATGGAAGAAAATAAATCTTCTCAAATATATTTCCATTTAAAAGATTTCCATTTTGATGGCACAGGAACTCTAAGAAAATATCTGTCAGTTCCATAGGTTAGGGCTCTGTTTTTCCAAGTGACTGCTTTGCATACAAACCCAAATACTATAAATCAGGCTAAATTTAAAATTTAAAAAAAATTTAAAAAAAATCATTATTAAAGGCTTCTGCTGTGAGTTTAAAGTATTTGAGTCTCTCCAAAGTAACTGTATTAAAAAGCCCTTTCAAGCTCACACTGGCTACATTGTGCTTCTGCACTACTACATTCCACAGCCTCTGTTTTCAAAAGATCTTTCCATGTGTTTGTTTTATAAAGGTGTCAACAGTGAGTGTGACCCTGCAGGTAGCGTTGGCTCTCACTTTGTAAGTATTCTGCCACTGCAGCTAACAGTGCATGTTAATCATTCGTGTGTCTTTGCTGAACACATCCAGCTCACTGCTCAAGCCCTGAAGCCGGCTCTTAGGCACTAAAAGAATTGCAGGAGCTTGTTTGAAGAGTAGGAGTAGAAATAAACTTCGTGTTTTGCTCTTTGATCATACCAGTGCAAAACCTTGTCAAGGATGGGGGGGGTTTTATCTTTTATATATAGAATATGCAATCTGTTTGTCTTTTTGGTATACTCTTAACACTAAAATATGCATGAAGATATAAGCCTGTGCGTGTCTCAAAGACCTTCTTAGTCTGGGTTGCAACAGGCCTTTCAGCATCAAATTATTCTTGAAAAATCATTACATCTTTGTTGCTGTTCCACTATTATGGTTATTAATACGATGATGGTTATTATTGGTGTCTTAATAGTGTCTTAAGATGGTGTCTTCCACCAATAAAGAAAATATTAAATATGAAAATGAATTAGTATTTTAAAGGAAATATGGGGTTTATTCTTTGTACAAACCAGTTAATACTTTAGAGCAGTTATAATAAGGCTATAAAAGAATTGGAAGGTACATCCTTTGGGAGCCTTAGAAGAAATTAGCTATATAAAAAATATGCAGGGTGGAAAAATCCTGTGCTGGTAGTATGAGACAAAAAATCTAAGATGTCTGAATCAGCCTGAGGTCCATTATCTGTAAAAATCAGTACACTGCATGAGCTCTTAACAATATTAGGTTTTTCTTAGTAGTAAAGATCAGTAAGTATTTTATGAAGAAGGTGAACCCATATTAGCTCCTTTCTGTTGTTAGGGATATTGTCAATGTCTCCAGCATGTTGAAGGTCCTACCTGCAGTAAATGCAAACCCTTGTACTGGAACCTGGCCAAAGAAAACCCCGAGGGATGTACAGGTATGGCTTCGTGGCATATTTCTTTGGCTTACGAAATGTAGTCATCTTTATTTTCTGACACTGTCTGTGGTGCTTTTTGTGACTTTCACAACTCTTGTTAACAGCATGTTTCTCATGCAGCTTAATTGTAACACCAAATTACCAATGATACCAGCAGTTACTTTCAGAATCCAGGCCATAATTTCATGGGTGTTTGCCTAGTGCTGAACCAGGGTGTGCTCTGAAGTTCCAATGATGTCCACTTCATACGGCCCTATGGCAGATCTACTGGAGCAAGACAGGATTCTTACCTGTAACCCTGAAATCAGAATTTGACTCATTGTTTTGAGAAAAAAAAAAGTGCTTTTTCACTATGTTATTTCCTAGCTTGTAGTGTAAAGCCTTCTTGTCGCCTCAGGGTGTGACAGATCTGTTATGGTTTATATCTGTATAATAACCTGTGATTGTCAATGTTTTGTTTTCCAACAGGGAGTATGTGTTTTTAAGGCAGATAATAATAATTAATGAAGATTAAAAAGGGTAAAGATAAAAAAAAAATCTTTAAAGTTCTCTCCAGCTGTTTCCTTTGGAACAGATTCCACCACAACAGCCACTTAGGATGAGTAGCTTTAGATCTGATAATAGTATCATTACATTTTTTTACTTTAGATCTCTAAATACTAAACAACTCCTCAAATATTAAGTACTACACTTTCAGTGTAATTCTCTGCTTTCAGCCACGGAGTCGATGCTGGGTTTGTCCAAACTTCTGGCTCAGCATAGTTCCTCCCTGGACTATTTTCTCCATTTCTATTTCATATGGAGAGTTGATTTGGTCCCAGAGTAGCACTGCAGAATAGAAGGTGCCAGTCAGGCTGGAAGACACTGTTTTGTATCAATTGTCTGAATGTTTCTAAGAAAGAAAACAATTGTAAATTCAAACTCATTACTGTTTTTTGTTAAATACAAGTTAAATCACTTTAAAACATACCAGTAAACCATACATACTTAGAGGTCCTCATTCTTTCTCCTTCTCTTTTTCTTCTCACCTCATATCAGTTCAGTCTGCTGTTCTGAACTTTCCAGAATAAAATCCACCCTGTGGCACATTGACTCAAAATTGCAGATTCTGGGTGGTGGGGGTTTTCCTTGTAAAGTGTCATGAAAAGATGAAATGCAGGTGTCTTTTTTTTTTCATCTGTGCAGCATGTCAGTGTGATGTGAGTGGAACACTAAGTGGAGTTGCAGAATGTCAGCAGGTAAAGAGAAATTAAAGATATTAATTCAATTGATTATTGTTAAGATAAATTATTGTAACGTTTGCTAATGTAGAAATCTTAGCACTGTTTATTGCTTTTGAACATAAAATACCTAGTTTTATGTATCAAAGGATCAATTTTATGCATCCTAGGGATGTTTAAAGTTTTAAATTTTTTTTTCTTGAGTTTATGTATTTTGTAGTCTATTTATGAAGATGATAAATGACAAAGATGATGTCCAGATAATGGGGGTTTTTTTGTGTTTAGGGTTTTTTTGTTTGTTTTGTGTTTGATTGATGTTTTTTTTTGTTTTTTTGAGATGAGAAATTTCTTCCTCTCTAGAATTAGAGGGAATTCAAAGTATTGAGAGATTGAAGTTCTAGAAAGGTACTGAAACATTTTTGATGAAATGTATTTTCTTCACAGGAAAATGGGCAATGCTACTGCAAATCTAATGTTTGTGGAGATTCCTGTGACACTTGTGAAGCTGGTTATTATGCTCTTGAAAAAAAGAATTATTTTGGCTGCCAAGGTAAAAAGAATAAAGGGCATCTCTAGTGGAACATTTGCACTTAACACTGAAGTCTTTAGAATTCCCTAGGCTGTACTTTTAGAATGGGGGTGTTTGAATTACTCATGTGCACAGCATTTTGCACTGGTGCTGGTGCTGTAACCTTGCTTGTGACTCCTCTTTTTCCTTTCAGCAGGAGAAGGAACAAGGCAGATGTTACCACTGTGCTTCCCAGCCATTTTGTGCACGTCTTAGAAAACAGGGTGCTTTTAGACTATGGCATAAATCTTGTTTAGGAACACTCAGCCTTTCAATCCAGCTTGAAAGCTTTAGCCTTGACATACTTGTTCCTTAGTACAGCATATTATACCTCATTACTACATGTGTCCTTTAGTTTGTGCCACAAGTCCTGTCTTCTGTAGAAAGTCATTCAAAATTGTTGTCCAGTGTCAGTTGAAAATATGTATATTATACGAACACATATATTGCAATTTTGTCAGATTAAATATTGGGGTACCAGACTTCAAAAAGCTAACATCTTGCAATTTTTGTAAGTTAGGTTTTAGATTTTGTTGTTAGTGGATTTTTTTAACATAATTATTCTTTGTGATACTGCTGCAGAAATTCTGACTTGCTAGGAAAACATTTGAATAGCAGTTCTGCAAAACTGCAGCCCTGCATTTAGCAATGTGGCAGGGTGTATTATTTGAGTTTGTTTTTTTTAAAGTGACTTTTAAGATTTTTCACATTTTAAGGCTAGATTAAAAAGGAAACAGGCACAAACACGGGAAGCTCAAAATAATTGCAGCGTATGCATGTGTATTAAGTTGTGTTTGAAAGAGTCTAAAGGGCTCTGAGAGGAGGAAGCCAGTCATTAATAGTGTTTAATTAGGCGAAGCTATGATGTGTTTGCTGATAACTTTCACCTCTCTTTTTTCTGGTTGGCTTCTGCTCTTGGCGTGCCAGGCTGCAGGTGTGATGTTGGAGGATCCCTCAGCCCAGCCTGCTCCCAGCCCTGGGGCAGCTGCTGGTGCAGGGCGCACGTCGTGGGCACCACCTGTCACGAGTGAGTCCAGCTGGGCTCCTGGCACAGCTTCAGCACAGTCCCTTGTTAGACTTTCAGGTGGCATTCTGGGTTTGTTGATGATTAACTTGGTAAATTGCCCTGGTTATTGATATTAATTTTCCTGGGAAGTTTCCTTCCTATATTTTGGTAAGATTTTCTGACTTGTTTCCTAAAATAACCAATACCAGTTTTGTAATATCTGTCAAGAGTTGTATAGGAAAATATATGAAAGCTGTAAAAGCTTCTGGAAAGAAAATTCTCATTGCATCCCTCTAACCAGCTGTCTTGAATCTATGAGCTGGTGTCAGAATTCTTCAGTCACCAGTAGATCACCTCCCTTCCACTGCTTTTTGCCCTTAGATGTAGATCATAAATGACTGGTAATTCTTTGCTGATTTGTTGCGGGTTTTTTCCCTTCTTGAAAGGCCTGAAAAAAACTATTTTTTCCCTGATCTGCACCACATGAAGTTTGAGATTGAAGATGGTACTACTGTCCAAGGAGAGAAAATTCAGTTTGGCTATGATCCTCAGGAATTTCCCAGCTTCAGTTGGAGAGGATATGTGCGGATGTCCTCTATACAAGTAAGCTGGTATTTCACTTAAGACTTTGGGGTGGAAATGAAAACAAAAGTGTATTGCACATATGTCTTTATAATACTCCTATGTGTGTGGAAGGTCATGGAAAAAAGAAAAAGGGACAGGATCTGACTAATCCAAACCCTTTGGCACTGTGTTGCTGTTGGGATTAGTGAGTGTTGGTATTTTTGTTAGGTCATTTACATGTTGCTTGTGCAAATATGCCTTCTTCAGAAATGTTCTTTGAGGTTGGTTTTTGTGTGAGACAGCTGTAAAGAGGGAACTTAAAACTTTCAAGTCTATAATACTAAGTGCAGAAATTATTGTCATGCCAAGAACAGTGGGAACAGCAGAAGATTAATGCTTGGCTAAATAGTTTGAATTGCACGGGTCCATGACAGTCTGTATCCACAAGATTTTCCGGTAAATTCCAAGTGCTGTCACTGAAGTCATCTTACACTTGAACTTAGATTAGGTAGAGAAGAGAGAGATGCCAGCTTTTATTATGAATGATATCTTCACAATACAGCAAACAGGAAAATGTGTTGTTCAGTAAAAGAAGCTGTGAGCAGGGGCATATTGGCAACATTTATTGTAGTTTCGTGACAGACTATGAATAAACTAAACAACAGCTGAGAGAATAAGTAAATCATAGGTTAGAAAGTCACCATAATTTCTCTGAGAAGGGCCCCTCTGACTTTGGATTGAACTGCTGATCAAATGAAGGAGAATTTTAAAACAGTAGATTTGAGCAATAAATGGGATTTGTTCACTCATCTTGAAAGTAGGGCTTTGGGATAGCTGTGTCCAGCCTCCATTTGTCCAGGGACTAATGAATTACTATAGCATGGGACAAAAGCACATAACCATTGCACAATGATTTCCTTTAGGTTCTTCATTTTTCAATCTTTCTTCTTTCATAGTTTTGGTCTTGGCTTTTTTTTTTTATCCCAGATAATTTTTGATTTTTCAGTGTTATTCCACATTCATAAACAAAGGCAACTCTTCGGTATATGTGATTTCTTAATGCCTGCTTTCTAATTCAGCTGCTTTTTGCATTTCTTTTCCATGGGCATTTTGTACAGGCATTTGGTTCTGTTCTCAGATGTGGGAAACAGAGAACATTTGCATTTGGGGAAGCAGAGTTGGACCACAGTGGTGGGGAGGTCACTGTGTCCCAAATAGCTTGGAAAGGGACAGCAGGTGGATTGTGATGGGTGAACTGGTGGGAACTGCATAATGAGGGAGCTTTAGGATTTAGGATGGAAAGGAAGATACCAAATCCATGAGGTTGCACCTGTACTGTTTTTGACTAATCCACCACTGACCCTTAACATGTCTCTTACTTTTTCTGAAAATTAAATAATGGGGCTGTGTGAATGCAGAGAATTTTGTGGGTCTGGTGGTGTCAGTTCAGCCCCAGGACAAGGACAGCATTCCTGGTATTGCAACTCTAAGCAACTGTAGGATCTGGTAGAGGATCAACAGTTTCAGTGACATTCTGAGGTGTCTGTGTGCTATAGGATCTCAGACTAGGATCAATGATTGTGGCCTGTTCCTTGGAAAGGCAGGAATATCAACAGCCATATGCCTCCTTTATGGCAGGAGTGGGGAGAATAACAGTAAAATACTGTTGCTGTATCACACTAACACACATGTTAGTTGAGCCATTCTGTGTTCTTCGGATCAGCTGGTATTCAACAAGAGTTTTATTTCACAGGAAATTTTGTTCTATGGTCTTTTGTAGGCTGCCCATTCCTTTTTGTCTTTGCCAAGTGGTTTTTCTTTCTCTGGGTGATAGTAACAAGTAATGTACTTTCCATTCCTCCTTTTTCCCTTTCTTTTTTATTTTTCCCAGCCAGAGGTGGTTATGCCTATCACTGTGGCTTCCCCTAAGCTCTTCCACCTAGTCCTCCACTATGTCAGCCTGGGCTCAAAAAGCTCTAAAGGGAAGATCTCAGTTGCTGAGGGAAAACATATTGGCACTAATTATACTTGTAAGTGAATTAATTTTCTCACTAGGCTTCCCTGTCTTCCTCTGTCATACACCAGCGTTGCCATTCCAGTATATACTTTTCTGCATGTGCTTTTTCTTGTAGGACTTTAGTCTGGTGCTTGCATGGCTTCTGACTGTTCCTCAATTCAGCACTTTATGGCTGTTTTTGTTTATTAACTTCCATTTTTCAGAGTGAAGTGAGGATAACTTTGAATGTGGAAAAATCAAACCTCTACTTATTTCGCATTATCCTGAGGTATATTAACCCTGGAGGGGAAACATTATCTGGTCATATATCTGCTTGTCAATCTCAGCCTGGAGCAGGTAGGTGCAACTCAGCAGTGCAACAGCTCAGGTGAATGCTAGATTGGAGAAGGCTTTCCAAGGTGCACCCAAGTCAACTCTTTAATGTTGCTTAAAAGGCATCACTTTTAACAGTGTCAATGCTTTTGGGCTTCTCCTCGTACATTTTTGCTGTGTAATTGATGTGGCTGTGTTTGCATGAAACTCCTGCTTGCAGTAGTATTCAGCATTTGTTTCTGCAAATGTTTGCCACACTTAGTACTTTCAGTCCTGTGCTTGGAAGCTCTGAACTGTGGGTTTTATGAATCTTTTAAAGAAGGGGTAACAACACTTTGTTTGTTTTACTTGCCTGTAATATTCAAGTTTTAAATGTGGCTTTTGCCTTCATTCAATAAATAGGGTTTGTTTAAAATGATGTACCCAGTCTACCAAGTTAGTTCTGATTACAGACCTCGAAGACATGATGCCTTTCAGGCCCTGATAAAAGGTAATTATTCCATAGCCTTTGAATGGTAGGGGCATATCAGGCCTATGTGCAGAATTATGTCTTATTATTCCTGCCTTATTGAGAGGAGTAAAGTTATAGATCCTTTTAGAAATTCAAGTAAGACAAAACTGAAGACTTCACAGACGCCATTCAGCAGAGTGGCAGAAATTTGTGGTCATCACTGGCTTCTAATGGCTGGAGATGGGGAAGCAGATTTTGTCTGTGTCCAGGGTCTCCAAAGAGGAAACATTCATAACAGTTGATCCTCGTGACTTCTATTTGACAAAGCATACCACAGCTTTATTTCTGTAGTACATAGTCACAGAATTATCTGGGTAGAAGGGGGCTTAAAAATCATCCAGTTCCAGCCCCCTACTGTAGGCAGGGACACCTTCCACTAGACCAGGCTGCTCAGAGCTCCATCTGACTTGGCCTTGAACACTGCCAGGGATGGGGCATCCACAACTGGCGCATCATCTCTGCATAGAAGTTACCTGTCTGTAAGAAAACATTTTAGATGGTGCTGAGAACCTCCAACACCTGAAGTATTTGACTTAGTTGCACAAGAATATGAAATGTGTCAGTTGAATATATTGAGAGTCAGTGCAGAGAGAGGTTGAATGGAAAATTATGGAAGGGGAAACTGAAAAACTGACCATTTCAGATATTGCAAAATTGGCCATTGCAGGGGCAGAACTCTGCTTTTCTGTACCAGTTTGCTCAAGAGTAATAAGAATGAAAACAAGGCCCACTGCATAGCACTGTGTCTGGTCAAGTGCAATGGCTAATACATATTGACTGAAAATCATTGATCACCTCCTGTCAAACAAAGTTTAATGGACCAAATTATCAGTCCAGCCCACAAAGTAAGTAGAGACATTTTACAGAGTCACTTATGTTCTTTACTTGATTTTTT
>VYZP01017283.1:27469-42598 GCA_013400635.1 Hypocryptadius cinnamomeus | reverse complement strand
TTTTTTTTTTTTTTTTCTGGCAGGGACAGCTCAGAGCAAAGAGTTTGTCTTCCCACCCAGCAAGGAGCCAGCTTTTATCACAATCCCAGGAAAAAGCTCCACAGAGCCTTTCTCACTGGCTCCAGGGACGTGGACTGTCAGTATAATGGCAGAGGAAGTCCTCTTGGTAAGAAAACAATTGAGGAAAACAACAGCTTGAAGGTTGTCGTGAAGTTACTGCTCTGGAGTTGTGTGCTGGGAAGAACCCTGCAAGCAAATGAAATTCAGCACTAGTGAAAGGAACAGAATATAATTACAAAAATTTACACTTCTGCCTCTTATTTCTTCTGACTTTCTCCTGCTCTAATATTTCTTCTTACAGACTTTGTTTGTCTGGAATCTGTACCTTCAAATGATAAGGTATTATTAATATACAGCACAGAGCATAAATGCTTATGAAAATTAGTAGTTTTTACATATCAGATTTTGTGTCTAGCACTTAGCTCAGCCAAGGCCTTAGTTTCTTGACAAAAATTCTTCATAAGAGTATTGTAAGATGGGCTGCATTATGAGCAGGTCAATTTGACTGCTTTTATCCTCCTGTCTTTTCTCTGCTTTCATTCACTGAAAACCCAAAAAAATTTCTAGCAGCAGTTCTAAGAAATTGCTAAAGAAAGAGGAATTGTTTGAGATGATCATTTATGAAAAACCTTAAATATGTATGATCACAAAGACAGCATACTGAAATTCTTACTTTGTACAGGGATGAAAAGCAGTGTCTCTAGTCATTAAGCCTGGGGCTGTGTTAAATTTATGGAATACCACATGAAATATTAGTAAAGAGCTTGCAAACATATTTCTTGCTGGAAATGGCAGTATTATTGTGCTGGGTTTTTTCACTAATACCTTTGAAAAGGTATATATTGATAATCTTAGTCCATCATGTTCTCACATTAACAGTTGTACTTAAGCTCTAATATATTAACTTAAGTAAGCAAGGCAGAGCAAAAACTCACCCAGAGTTGTGAGATGTGCAATTTTCATCCATGCACTCATGGATGAAAACTGCAGGGATCTGGCTGTGTGTTACTGAGCTGCAGAGAAGCTCCCTTCAGTGCAGTGTCTTGTACAACATGAGGGGAGAGGGGCTTCGGAGTTTCCCTGATCACAGGGCAGCTGCCTTCATGCCATCTTTCTGAAATAACAGAGTTATGGAAACACATTCTGATGTTACTGGCCCAAGTAGTAACAGAAAAAGCCCCGCCCACATGGTGCAGATACCCTCTGTACAAATTTTTTATGTGACTGGTTTCATTCATTGTTAAATTGTGAAAGCCTGGAGATGTTCTTTTTGTCATTGTTTGAATGCTTTAGCATTTGTTGTATTCTTTGTTCTTAGGATTATCTGGTGCTGTTACCTAGGGATTACTACGAGGCATCCCTGTTGCAGATCCGCGTTACAGAGCCTTGCACGTATCCCGGGCCTGCTTCAGCAGAACAGTCAGTAGATATGCTACAGCCTAAACCAGTGCCTTGGTTTATTTTGTTATCATCCTGCTGCACTTGAAAACAATAATAATCCTGTATTTTGTTTTTGTTTTTATTTTGGTGTAAGCTGCTTGCTCTATCAGCATTTGCCCCTGGGCAGATTTTCCTGTGTCCTTGGTTCAGAGGCAGTGCATTTCAGACACGGGGGAGAGGCCAGAAGAGTACCTGTGCAACAGCCAGCTCCCAATCAGCCAGTGATGGCCCACATCAGTGGAAGAGAGGTCAGATTCCTGCCTGCTAATTGTAGTCCCATCTGTGCTGTTGACTATAAACCTACCAGACTAAAATGGTTGCGCATTTACAGCTCAGGATTTTCAGATCTTAACACATCCCTAAAACTGACTCGGCACCAAGCTCCGTGTTTAACACAAAACTATGTAAAAGTATCAGAGTAGGAAGATTTATAACTGTGACTGGAGTGGACATTCCACTCTGGCAAAAACATTTCATTAAATAAAAATCCTTCTCCTTTAGGCATGCTGGCTTGTTCAGAAATGACATAATGATTTGTCAGCAGAAATGGTGTACATACATCACTCTAAATTAATCTTTTTTTTCTTAAATAGCTACACTTAGGTAAAATGTTTGCTTTGCTGAAAAACAAGCAGAAGCAATTATGCCACTGCTGTAGGTCCTTTGAAAGCAAAACATGTTTTGTGAAATGAGAAGATCTACTAGAAGTGTGTTTGGCAAAAAGTAAGGTATTTTACCAAGTATGTGATAATAATGTAAAATGGTTATGGCCTCTATTACTGTGAATACTCACATGCCACAGGCTCTGGTGCTTCATCACTGATGCATGTGCAAAATTTACTGGTATGAATAATTGCAGTGAAGTCAAGAGGGCTGTTGACAGAATTATTTACATGTTTAAGTGTTTGTAGCCTAAGGAAATACTGAGAAAAATTTGAAAATAATTATGTAGTCAACTGAAGCAAAACCTTTGTAACCACAGCACTTAACTACTTAGAAGTATTTTGCATCAAATATTGTGTTAACCACTTTGTGCAAGAAACCTAAAAGAAAAACTTGATGCTTCGAAGTGTTACTGTTTGCTGGAGAAGATGCTTTCACTCTTTAGGGAGTAGAGAATCAAAATATAGCATTGCTATAGTAGGAATTTTGTGTTCCTGGAAATATTTTTTCAGTGGAGAAGTAAACTCAGTTTTTGTATGTTGTTAAGGATAGCTTAGAGATGACGGTGACAATTTTTTAGCATCATAACATTTCTTCCCTTTCTGCTGGGGAGGAGAGAAATAATAATATAGCAATTTCCCAGGGTTATTTTACAGCTTCCCTAGAACTGTTATAATGGCAGCTGTTTCTTGAACTTGTTTGACTCTTGTTAGAGGACGAAGTGATATTTATAAGCACTGCTTGCATTCTGATGGGTGTCTTCTGTTGAGGCACTGCAGGACTGACTCTGGGCTAATGCTGACCAGTCAAAAGAGCAGGAAATGGGAGCTTCCTGCAAGAAAAGGGAGTGAAAGATTTAACTCCTTTTTTTGTTTTTCAATTCTTTTGACCCAGGTCAATTTAGAGATGACCATAAATGTTCCTCAAGTGGGTCGCTATGTTCTGGTTTTTGAATATGCCAATGAGGAGGATCAGATAAACACTGCAGAGGTAACAGTGCATAGCCCTGGACCTGTCACTGAAGGCAGAGTAAGAATATACAGTTGCAAATACAGGTAAGAATTTCTGAAGTAATCACTAAATGATTAAATAAGCATTTGGAATGTTATTATACTTTTTATATATTTGAATCTATTTTACCATCTAGATTGTTCAAATTCTAGGGTGATTTAAAAGCAAGTGCAGGATTCTGTGGATTTTGTAGAGGTTTTTAATTCTCTTTGTGCAGTCAGCTCATTAAATACTGCTACTGCTTCAATGGATTGTTTTCCTATTCAAAGAGTTACTTTTTTAATATGAATTTTTAAATCCTTATAAACTGCTAATCTCCAAGTCCAGTGGAAGAGCGTCGCTGTTGGCTACAGATGCCTGCACTGATTTTCTTCAGTTAAAATTGTGTCCAAGGACCTTGGCTATAAAAAATGTAGCAGCCAGTTTTACAAGACTATTCCCACCATTTCTAACAGGATTTGCTGAAGCAGAAGTAGAAAGGTCTTTGAAATTCTGCCTGTAGTCATCCTCTGGCTGTTAGCCTGTAGGCAAGGTCTTTAGCCAAATGCTTCTTTATCCTTGCTGACTGATGAGGTTACTGCAGATGTTTCTGCACAAGAGATTTGCCTGTCCTGAGTGAGATTGTCTTTAACACTTGAGCACCTCAGCTTATTTTGAGCCCTTGGGAGAGCCTGCCCAGTGACAGGGGGCTACAGACATGCAGCCTTTACCCCCATGAGCCAACTGTTTGGCAGAATGGAGGCTTAGGGATATTCACGATGAAATCGCTCAGTAAGAAAAATCATTTTCATCAGCATGTTTGTCATACAGAGCACAGCCATGTGGAGCAGTGACCTTGTCAGGTTATTGCTGGGGAAAGTTCTTATTTTAGCCTGTTACACAACACTTTGAGCCCCAAACTTCTTGCTATAAATCTTTCATTTTATTGGGGTTTTGGTGGGTTTTTTTCCCCGAGCACCCACATTTTTTCCCACATTTTATGGGCTGATTTTGAACATACTTGTTTGTTTATATGATACATTAGAAAGGTATTCATGGAAATGCAAAGAAAGCCCTTGCTGCTTTAATGTAGCAATGCAGCAAATCCCTTCTGCGGACATTCTGCATGAACTGAGTGGTCACATTGTGAGTGAGGTGCTGTGTCATCTTTGCCAAACAGGAAGGTGCAAGTCTCTTCTGATAAAAAATAATTCAAGCAATGACATAGTGAGGTACGTGTAGATAACAGTAACTTGTAGAATTTATAATGTATTGTGCCAGACTTTCTTACAGCTCAGTGAGCTTGAATATTCCAAACAAAACATGGTAAGAGAATAAAACATCACAGGCTTTGAGCAAATCATGGGTAAGGGACCTATATTTCTCTAGTTTTACATGTCCCTAGCCCTGACCTGAGCTGACCTTTTTTCTGATCTATGCTTTAAGCAAGAGCGAAACTTCCACATTCTCTGTTTTGTAGAGGAGGTAAACCTTTTTTTTTTTTTTCACTTGCATTGAGGAGTATCTTAGTGTACAGAATAGCTTCCTAAGATCAGGCCTTGCCCAGCTGCCACTGTGTGTTCAAGAGCTGTTGATTAACATCCTCAGAGGCATATTGCAGTGGTGGAAAGGAGCAATTGGTGTGTGCTGACACCCCAAGGAGCATTGTTCCAGGCAGGAGAATATTAGTTACACACATGTTACACAGTGTGAAAACGTCTGCAGGTAGCATCTATGTGTGGCTGTCTGTCCACATCCTACTTAAGCCAGTAGCTCAGGTGGGTGTCTGAGCTGAGATCTGGAGGCTTCAGCTCTAACCCACCCAGGATAAGCAGCGTTTTGTGCATGGCAGATCCTGTGTCTCACTGGCGAGGACAGTGCATGTTCCGCAGCGGCCACAGGCAGGTTAGTTATGGTCCAGCAGGAGGGCCAGGTGCTGTGGCTAGCCAACAGCCAGGCAGTGAAGCCAGGTGATAGCCTAAACAACGTGGCAATGCCAGCAGGCTCATCCTTGATCCTGCTTCTTGTCTCAGTTTCCTTTGTCGCAGCGTTGTAGTTGATGACAGGAACCGCATCGCAGCCTATGACCTTCTGGCAGACACAAAGATACGTCTGAAGGCATCAGCAAATAATTTTCTTCTGGTAAGTTGACATTTCCTTTTTCCTTTGGTAATACTTGTTCCTTGATGGGGTAAACAAAGATATGTCTCCCTGTGTTCACATTCTGTAAGGTAACATGTGAAATTATGTATGTTAGATGCTTGACTAGACATGCTTTATATACACTCCAGAATGCTGAGACACACTTGTCAAAGACAAACAGAACTTTGCCTTTATTGGAAAGGTTTTTTCCAGCCTTCTTGTGCTTTATTTCAGTTCCCCTTTCTCTTCTATGAGTAAACTATAGAGGAAACATATTCTGGTAGCTTTTATACTTAATTTTTTTGTCTTTTTAAATCTTTTGTTTTTTCTAAATCCTCAAAACCCATGTAGGAGTTTCCCATGTCTCTTACAAAATTAAGGTAATAAATGCATTTATTTCAGGTAATAAATGCATTCATTAATCATATAGCTTTTAGGTATTTTAAATAAAAAGCCTTCACTGACCTCTTTTGGCCACATCAGGAATATACTTTTCTGGAGACTGAATTTTCTTTCTGCTTTCTATTTTAGAAACACAAGAATTGTTAAAATCTTGGGCTCCAACCCAGCTAGTAACAACTATTAGGACTAACAGCTGATGCAGGCTTTCTTCACTTCATGAGTCAGTGTAAACTAATATTTCTATTAGCTTCCTGCAGCAACTCTGTGCTAACAAGATCCGACCTTCACAATCTTAAATTGTAAAGTCTGCATTTAGCAAAAAATGGGAAGGGGAAAAGGTGCTTCTGGTATGTAGACACTGATCATGAAGTCAATGGCAGCAGTTTAGGGGTTAAAGACACTCATGTGTTCCCTTCATGCAGAGTAGAGAGACAAATGGGAGCCACCTCCAATGCTTTCCCTTATGTCCTTACCACCATGGGTACACCAGGACTACCGCGGATTCATTTGTTCATGTCTACTTTTAGTTAAAATAAAAAATCCCATATGAGATCTTGCTTCTTTTGAAATGAGTTCTGAGTCCTGGGAGAGAAATCCTGGCGTCACTGAAACTCACTCCCATGGACTTTGCACGAGGAGGTGTTTGTGCCTTTATTTGAGAAAGTCTGGCAGTTCCCCCAGGGTCCAAAAGTCTCTAAGCGCTTTTCCCTCCTACCTCTCTACATTCCTTGCCTTGCTTCTCAGCCTTTGAGCTGGTCTTCTGTCTTTCCCTTTATCACACATATATATTTACCTTTTAGTTATTTCCCTCCTGAACACCAGTATTCCCTTGACAAGGACAGAAAAATACTATTTAACCCTGAGGCATTGAGGTGCAGGGAGGTAAAGGGATCCAAAATCTTGTGGGAGGTCCATGACAGAACATGGCTTTGGGCTCGTATCTCCCTGTGCTAAAATTAGGCTTCATCCTTCCTGTTCAGGCCTGGCCCTGTTATTTATTATATTAATTGTGCCTTGTGCTTGTTTTTCAGCACAAGGTCTGCATTATATCAGCTGAAGAATTTTCTCCAGAATACGTGGATCCTAAAATACAGTGCATAGCTGCTTACAGGAGTAACAGTGATGGAAGGTAACTTGCTTGGTTTTATCCTTCCTATTATCTGAGGACAACCTCAAAAGGTAGAATAAATGGTGTTTTGATTATTTTGAGTGAAGCTTTACTCAGTGACTCACAGGTGATTTGTAGACCACTTCTGTAAAGTAGTCTCTGTAAAGAGGCTGAAATGTTAGTGCTAATCTAGGCAGTCTCTGCACAGAATTTTGTTGGTAACAGCCTTTTCCTGGCCCATCTGAACTTCCCAGTGCTGATGTGTGAGAAAACATGCATCTTTCACATGCCATCCACTACAACAGGTGTCCAAGCTGGAAAATCATTCCTACTTTAGTGGCCTGAAATGCTTGCTGTTCCAGCTGGAGTTTTAGTATGTTACTGCTTCAGCTGTCCCAAAATGGCTTTAATTTGTCACTAGGTCTGGGATGTGACTGCCCTTCCAGGCGCAACTTGGCAGCATCAAATTACTTAACACGTAAACCCCTGCTTCCCAAACAAGCCATTCCCTGTTCCCTGTCATTGTGGGGCCCTTAGGGTAGGTATGCTCTCATCATTCACCTCACACAGTAATGCCAGCTGATCCTTCTTCTCCATCATACTTTATAGGACCAATAATTAGGGGACTCACGTACTGCTGGGTTGATCCAGGCTGACAGCTCTTCTCTTGCTGTGAAGATCTGAACCTGAACCTTGCCTTCCCCAGTGGTCAGGTTTGGGTTCTTCAGAGCACCTCCTCTGTCCTGTTGAAGCTCTTCCCCTCCCCATCTTTTGTTCTTTGGGACAGAGAGGAACTGTCACTGCAGCTTCCAAATTAGAGACCTCCACATTTCAGTGCCTGCTGCACTCCCCAGGGTGTGCCTCGTGATGCCTACTCCTAAAGCTTTCTTTCTACTGATCTAGCAGTGGGAAGGTTCTCAAAATAAAAGTGAATGTCATTTGCAGGACTTAAGAGGCAAAAAGAGTTGGTGATTTGGTCTAATAGTTTTCCAAATGGTAGCTTCTAATATAATGGTTGAATTGAAACAGAAAGCAGAAAAATCTGGATAGTAAATTAGATAAAAACATGTGACTGTGCTTGGTTTCCAAGCATGCATAGCATTGAATCACAGCTTTAATACTCCTGCTCAGTGTTACCACTGAGAGCAGCTTTCTAAGACTGAAGATAGTTGTCCTTGCACCAAAGTTATTTTGCAAATACAGGCATTTATATTTTGAGTAAAAAAGGGAAAGAGGATGGGTGAAAAATATGATTGAAAATAAAACCTATGTAGAAACACAACGTATTTTATTTGGTTTTGTGTAGGGTATTTTTTAAAACTCTTGTTACATTTGCATTGTTTACTGTAGGTTTTTGTTTTGCTTTTATTGTTATCTGGCAGCATTTTTGCTTTCCTGGAAGTGTTTAAGTTCATCAAGTTGAAAGATGTAGAGGCTTGGCTCAGTTTAACAGTATTGTAAGTGGATGCTGCACAATTTCTCACACAGGCCTAGCAAATACATCTCAGTTCTGGCCCTGAAACATAGATGCCATTCCAGTTCTGGGCCTGTCTTGAGCAAAGATTAATCATTGTCTGTTGAGTACTTACTAGAAGTGAACAAATGCAACCAGGAAACCCCCAAAAATAGTTTATCCTGCAGTCTTGGAAAATTCTTCTCTCAATCCCAGAATTAAATGTGGCAAGGAAGAAATAGTTAAACACAGCAGTGAATGGATAAGGATGCTTTCAAGGAGTACTGTTATTTATTTTGGCTGCAGTTCTACAAATATTTGAGTATATACTTAACTTCTAAATATTTAAGTAGTCCCATTGACTTCAGTGGGAAAACTTGCATGTTTAAAGGATACACCTATGTAAATATTTGTAGAACTGAGAATTCAATATTAGTACAGATTCTGGTGAATATAACTAACTGGATTAACTAAAATGTATTTAATTCTTAGTGCTCCTGATTCCCTTAAGTTTCCTCTTCCTTAGCAAATTCTTTCCACAGAAACTTAAAGTTATGGAAATTTTGTGTGAATAAAATCAGTTAATATGTTAAAAGTGTACACAATTACCCCTTCTTAATGGAAGTCAAATCCATACCTCTTGTCTTCATTTACTTTCTGTTCATTCATAAAGAATACAAATAGGTACAGGAGTTATTATTGCATTATCAATTACAATACAGTCTAATACACTGACTTTTTAAAGTCAGCAGCCTTTTCTGTTATGATTAAAACTTTCTCCTGGCTCCAAGGATGATTACTGTGGTTCTGTGTTTAGTGCAGCATGCATTCCCTCAGTTTTTGAGACTCCACCAGGAGCTTTGGTTTTGGATGCATTCAAAGACGGGAAGATTTCCGAGGTGCAGGAGAATATACTCCATGATCCATTGAGTGCAACTTCACCTGCTGGTTCAGTTCATGGAGTCACCTTGACACCATTACAGGTACCTCATATTTTGAAAACTTTTTTTTGCAAGTCACAAGGTATGTTCTTAGTAAAGTTAAATAGATGAAATTCTGTAAGATAATCAAAACTGGATTATGTGATATCATGAAAATGTTGCAAACTGAGTAAGCCACAGAGACAATATAAAGAATGGGGTGGGGGGGGAAGCCCCAAACACCAGTATCTTTCTGAACTACACAACAGTCTTACAGACTGCAGAAGAATGTTAAATGTGCTTGGTGGGCAAACAGAGCATGCAGTTATAATGCCATTTTCCTTGAAGAAATTGAACTTGCTGAGAGATGCTAAGCCCCCTCTCTTTCACTGCAGGTAGGGGGCACTGAGCACAGCTGATAAGCCCAAGAATGTTTCACAAAACAAATCTATTCTGTGATTCAGTGATTTAATACCAGAGCTGTTCTTGTTTCTCCAGAACAAGATCACCTTGAGTGGCAGAGTGCCCCACTTGGGCAGATACGTATTTGTGGTACATTTTTATCAGCCAGCACACCCAGTGTTCTCTGTGCAAGTCCATGTGAATGCAGGACATGTGTGGTCAGGTAGGCATCTGAATTTGTCCTAACCCCTTTCCTTTCTTAGCACTTTGGGATATGGAGCTGTGTCGGGTTGACTCTGGATGGACATCAGGTGCCCAAAGCATCAAACACGTTCCTTCTACCTTTCCCTTTTTCCTGGGCTCAGCTTTACTCCCAAATTTCTCCAGCTCTTCCCACTGAGTGGCACATGGGTACAGAGAACACGGGCTGTACTCAGTTCATCACAGGTTGCCTCTGTTCCTTCCTCCTCAGCAAGGGACTGCTCACACTCTTCCCATGCTTTAGTGTGGGATCCCTCACATGGGAGACAGTCCTCCACCAACTTCTGCAACGTGAGTCATTCTCCTGGGCTGCAATTCTTCACTAACTTCTCCAGTGTGAGTGCCTTCCATGGGGTCACAAGGTCTCCTCCAGTGTGGAATTCCCAGAGGTTCACAGACCCTATTTGGGCATCCACCTGCTCTTGAGGGGGTCTCCTTCACGGGCTGCAGGTGGATCTCTGGTCCAGCACCTGGAGCGCTCCTTCTTCACTGCAGAGTGACTGCAGAGTTGTTTTTCTTGCATGTTCTCACTCTTCTTTCTGGCTGTACCTGCTGCTGAGCTGTTATTCCAGAGGCACTACCATGGTCAGATGCAGCCTTGGCCAGTGTTGGGTCTGTCCTGGAGCAGACTGGGATCGGCTCTGTGGGACATGGAAGAATCTTCTTACAGATTTTCATAGAACCCACCCCAATAGCCCCTTGCAACCAAAACCTTCTCACACAAACACAATATATTTTTTTTTCTAGGTACTTTCAATGCTTCATTCTGCCCTCATACTTCTGGCTGTCGGGTTCAGGTGGTTGCAGCAAACCAAATTGAGCTTGACATTTCTGAAGCCGTGGTCTCTGTTACAGTGATGATACCAGGTGGACGAACACTGGTTCTGGTATGTGTATTACGTAAAGGTACTAGAAAATGTTATTCTCAGTTTCACCATTCATTTAGAGATAGATGCAAAGATAACAGCCAAAAAGAATAATTTTTTTAATGCTGTGTTTCAGATTTTTAGGATATTTTGCCCTGCTTTTGGTTTATCTTAAATTTTTAAGATACTCTGCACTGTTTTTGTTGTACGCTGCTTGTAACATCACAACTTCGAGGGCGGTATGCAAAGTTTATTTTCTTAGTTTTGGTTAAAATCTTAAAGGTTTTGAAAAAATCCAGAATGTATAATGAAGCAACATTTAAATATGTAGATGCCTTAGCTTGTATCTTTTTGTTTTTCTCTGAAATGTACAATTTAGCTTTCTTATTGTTTTAAGGAAAATATTTTAGTTGTTCCAGCAGACACCTACAGTTACACAATTCTTGACAAAAAGACTGTGGACAAGTCATTTGATTTTATCAGCCAATGTGGAGGAAACAGTTTTTATATTGAGTAAGCATCACTTTCTAAAAAACGGAACATTGACAACAAACTGGGAATAATATTACTTTTACTCTGCGTTAAAGAGCTGCCTTAAATCCCTATAATTGTGCTACATTGAAATGCTTTCCATGGCTTATGCTAGCCCATTGAATTTCCATGAGTCATTTTTCCCTGACTTTCTATTGCAAATGCAATGTAAAGGTAGAGCTTTATTGCTCACAGTACAAATGCTCACAGTACAAAAGAGGAAAATCTATGTCATCTTCCTGTCTTTGGTATTTCCATCCTTGGTATTTGGTGTTCTGCTTGGCATGTCTGAACTGATACAACTAATATGCGCTTGCTATGATAAAACCTCTTACCTGCATGTTCAAAGCTATTCACCCCGATTTAATTAAAGTATATCCTTGCATGTGTGCTGATGCCATCCTTATGTCAAACTGTTTGAAAGACAGAACCCTAATTTTCTGAACCACTGCAAAGCACTCTCATGACAATCCCGAGTGCCAGCACTTACATGATTTATATTTCAATTTAAATAGCCCAGAACGGTCATCGGCCTTCTGTAGGGACTCTGTGAGGTCACTGGTGGCTTTCTACAACAATGGAGCCCTGCCATGTGACTGCCACAGCGCGGGTGCCACTAGCCCCACGTGCAGCCCCCTGGGAGGGCAGTGTGCTTGCAGACCCAACGTCGTTGGTCGCCAGTGCAGCCGATGCCAAACCGGCTACTATGGATTCCCATTTTGCAGGTGTAAGTATGTGCTTGCACTCCTTCAGCTCCTGACCTGGCCACCTGCTTACTCCTCTGAATTTACTGCAGGTGTACTGCAGCCTGACTTTTCTTTGTAGAGCCTGATACTGTAAGAGGCTGGTAAGGCTGTTTTAGCTTCACCATGGCGTAGCTTCCAGTTTAAGGCAGAAGAAATCCCATACTCCTAAAGCACACCTAGCTCGTGGTGAAGTGAGCCTTTGCATGTGTTGTCTGATCAGGTGTAGTAGGCTTACAGCTGAACTGGTTAAAATCCATATTGCCACTATTTCAGTGAAATGGATTTTTTCTGCGCTGACTGCTGAATCATTTCCAAGCTGTTAATGTTTAATCCCATTTTACGTCTTCAAGCTTTTTCATAGATAATCAGAGACACAGCATTCCTAATTCCTCATATCCTTGTTTTCTGATGTTAATAATAGCAACGGTTCTATAGATTACACCAACAGTCCTCAGCTGCTTTCATAGATACTATACTTGATGTTTATAAACATTGCTTTATAAAAGTGGTGCCCTTGACACCAAAACTAATCCTTGGCAGTTTTGGCAGAGGATAAACAATGTCTGTGGTGAAGTTAAGCAACCAATCTGTGGAAAAGAGCCAAGCACTAAACTTGCTCTTTGAAACTATTGTTGCAGTCACATAGTTGGTTTCTATGACCCTGAACTTTAAATTAGTGAGAGAAAAGAGTCATGTTTTCCATACATAACAGTTGTGTGTATTTGTTGTGTATTCAGTAAGAGTTGGTTGTTGTAAGATGAGATATGGTTGATTTGTAGAACAATTTCTTTTATCTAGTATGCAACTGTGGGCAGCGTCTTTGTGATGACGTGACTGGTAAATGCATTTGCCCTCCACGAACTGTGAAGCCAAAATGTGAAGTGTGTGAGAAATATTACTTCAGCTATCATCCCCTTGCTGGCTGCAAGAGCTGCAACTGCTCAGAAAAAGGAATTGTTTATGTGGCAAGCCCAGAATGTGATAAAACCAGTGGGCAATGCAAGTAAGTTTGGGTTGTGTGTTAAAAACAATGCATGAATGGTTTGCTTCAATGGTCTTTTCAGGTATTTGGAGAGGTTATGGGAAATTTAAGTTATTCACTCTTCAGTGTGAGCAAAATGGACTTTATCCACTGTGAACAGTTGTAAACTAACCCAAGCTTTGTGGTTGATTGAGGTCCCTGTAATTATTTGTGTGCTCGCAATTCCTCATTTTTCTGTTAGCAGGTGCATGCCTTGAGTAATGCCCAGGCACATTTTCCAGCTATAAATCTTCTTCCAGCACTGCTTACCTATATTCATCATCCATGTTTTATACCTTGGTGTACAGAGAGTAGTTCTGTACTGTGAGCCCTGAATAACTGCAGAAGTCTAATTTTATTGTGAGCATTTTTATCCTTCAAAGTCAAATCCATTCCTACTCAGTTCTGTGGCCATTTTAAATGTCACACTATACAAAATCTGAGAACAATACTAACCTGCTGCTTTTTCTCTGTGGAAGTCATAAAGTTGTGTCATAGCCATGCAATCCCTTTGAATATCCACCTACCTGTTGTTTACTTTTCCCTTCCCTGCTCCATTCCTACCTCCCTTATTGATTCTCTCCTCTGTGTTTGTTGATAAAGATGCAAACCAGGAATAAAAGGACGTCGGTGTGATCAGTGTGCTCCTGGAACTTATGGTTTCCCTAACTGTGTGCCATGTAGCTGTAACAGAGATGGAACAGAGCCAGATGTTTGCGATCCCCAGACAGGAATTTGTCTTTGCAAGGTCAGATAAATCAGATTACTTCTGCATTCACAAGCATCATTTGCATGTCAGTGACTATTTCATATATAATGGGGTAAATAAAGTGAATTTATCATTAAATTTTCAGTAAAAGTGAAATGCAGGTGTATGAAGCCATCACACTTTGCAGTATGTTCACAGATTATCATGGTGATATTAAATACCATTTCGTAATGGCTTCAATATCTGTCATTTGTACAGGTGGTCTTAGTTTTTGCAGGATGTTAGAGAGCTGCAGAGTAGATGCCCACTGAATCACTGAAGCAGTCTGTACCCTGCACAGATCCACTATATCCATCTGCATCTTGCCTTTTGGACGTTAACCAAGTCCTGTTCTTTTTTTAGCCATATTATGTCAGTTGACATTTTACCACATCATTATAGCTAGGAAATCTTCTTTTGTTCTGATCTGCATAATTAAATGTGATAAATGTGAACTTTTACAAGTGACCTTTTATATTGTGGGTTTGCAAAAGCCAGCAGGAGGGTTTTGGCAAGGAAGTTACCAGCTGTCTCTGACTAATATTTATTACTCAGTGGTTCACATTTCAGATTATAAACTGGAAAGAAAGCTTACGAGATAAAACTGTCTTGGAGGCTATTTGCCTTTGTAATATAGCTTATCCAGATGACCACGTATTTTCATTCATTTATTTCTGTACATTTAAATATATATTTCAGGAGATTTTTTTCATGTGCAGGAAATTTTGGGGACCTCAGCAAAGCAAAAGAAAAGCACTGAAATTTATTTGAACTGTGCCTTAACAGGAGAATGTTGAAGGTGCAGCATGTGACACTTGCAGACCAGGATCCTTTTATTTGAACCCTTCTAACCCCAGGGGATGCACACCTTGCTTTTGTTTTGGGGCAACCAGCAGCTGTCGCAGCACGGATCGTCGTAGAACCAAGGTGTACCAAAGATCTTTTTTCCTTTCTATCATGAACTTGCACTTGTTCCATTAAGGAAGTTCCAGATTTCTTCCAAAGTTGAAAATATATTTTGTTAGCTTCTAAGGATGAGAAATATTCTCCAAACAATTCTCCAAGTGAAGATTTAGTACAGCTTTCTTAAGATTAGGAGTAGTCTGAAAGTGCTGTTCAGCAGAAATGGCCCTTTTCGCCTGTTTGTTTACAAGTCAGTAGTTGCACTGAAGTTGAGCTGGCCTTTATCTTGCTTGCTTTATCTTCAAACTCTGTCATCTTTGAAGTCAATGATCTCCTTCGAGATGCTTTGATAAGCACATATCATTTTACATGTCTGTATTATAGATGCATTTTTAAGATTTGTGGGACAGATTCTACAGCGATTGTGAAAATTGGCTTTCTTCCCTCCCTGTGAAAGAGACATGACATCAGGT
>VYZP01017283.1:585-27368 GCA_013400635.1 Hypocryptadius cinnamomeus | reverse complement strand
AAAAAAAAAAAAAGGCAACAGCTGCTTGAAAAAAGGCAAGCGAAAGGAAAAGAGAGGAGAGCTGGAATGGTGGATGAGGAGTTTAGTTAAGGTTTGGACGTAGACTAGATGCAATCCAAATTGTGCCCTTTACTGTTTAAAAGCAAAAGGTGAAAATGTGGCCTAAGTGAAATCAGTAAAAACTTTCCTCTAGTCATTACCTTGTCCTCACCAAAAACTGTTTATGAAAACATGTCTATTTTTTGGGTTTTTTTGCTCTGGCCAGTCAAGGGCAATCCACCAGAACCCAGAACTGTTGTGGTACATCATACATGTGATGCTCTCTTTTCTCCAGCATAATGATTAAAGAAAGAGGCATGGTCCTTCGTGAAACAGCAGCCATAAACATAAAATGTGCATTAAAAAGGCAGAATATTAGGCTACACTGCCTGCCTCTCTAAAATGTCGTGCCATGTCCCCTCCCTTACTGTTAACCTGTTGCAAATGCTGCTTTGATGTTAGCTCCCTGGGTTTCGTTTTGGGAGGGACTTAAAAAAGCATCTCCAAATTATATCCTTGGATTTGTGTTCACAGTTCCTAGTCACCCCCAGAAGGCTATGTCTTCCTGTGACTGAAGACAGAATTTAGTTTCCAGGTGACAAACCAAATGCCTGCATCCTAAGTAGCTTTGGCATATCTTCGTATTTTCACTGTCTTTTGAGGTCCATGGAATATCCATTGTTCAAAGACTTCAGGCTGGCTCTGAAGGGGTTGGATCTCATGCTGAGGAAATTACAGAGGCTAAACAATTTCTTCGCATTACTTGGTGCTGGTAAAGTTTTAATAAATGATGAGGCAAACTTTTTTTTTCCTTTATGTTTTTCATTAGTTTGTGGATATGAGGAACTGGCGCTTGGAGGCAGTAGATGAAAATATGGACATTCCAGTCACTTTCAATCCAGTCAGTAACAGTGTGGTGGCTGATGTTCAAGAATTGCCAGCTTCTGTGCATAATTTGTACTGGAAAGCACCACCATCCTACCTGGGAGAGAAGGTAAATGCCACCTAACTCTTCTGGTTTAGTAACATGTAATCATCTTTTTACCAGCGTCATTGATAAAGAGTCTCATTGTTTTTCTTAAATGAGTTTCTCTCTCCACACTTGTCTTTCTTACCTATCATGCCAGGAATCACAACATTTTACTTCTGAGTACGGTTTTGAAATTAACCGATAACATAGAATTAATCATATTGCTTGGTGCCAGACAGGTCTTAATGTGGACAGCATGACCAAGAGCTCAATGTCTCCAATGTCTCAAGCAGCTGGTACCTTCAGCTGCTTTTCTGAAGCCCAGAACATGTAGAACTTGCCAGTGTGGCTGCTCTGAAACCCAGAACACATAGGGCTTGTCAATTCTTTAGATTGTCTAGAGTATGTCCTGGGCAGATTTCCAAAAGAATAAAAGCTGATTATGTGCTCAGTGGCACACAAAAGCCCCCCAGCCTTTTGCTTTGAATATGTTGTCTGGGAGGAGCATCCACTGGTTTTCTACCCTTTGTGTTCTTGGGGCTGCTTCCTGCTCTCTCTACCTGTGCATGGGAAACCACGTTAATTCAGGACCAGCCTTCTGCTCGTGGTTAGTGCCATCAGCATCTCAGCCTGAGGATCACACCGACCAGGGGACTTTGCTAATGGTGACTTGCAGGCCCAGAGCCCCCCTCTTTGGAGCTCTGTCAGTGCCAATAGTTACCAGCCTGTTGCAGGACACACAGGCTTTTCAGATGCCATCCTACTGACACACAAGAGAAAACAAATGGTGTAGACACCAAGACATGAAAGATGGTACAATTTTTGAAGTTTCTTCTAGTCCTTATTTTAAAGACTAGAACAGTATTTTTCCTCCTGCTCTCCTATGTTCAGAGCTGTATAAATATATGCATCTCAGATGAACAGCACATTTAGTTAGGGTGCTTTTTGTTGATGTTATAAAGGTTCTTGTTTCAGTGCCCACAAATTATTTTTGAAAGAAATTTCATGTTAAAACATATTTTATCACCTGTGGTGTTATACCAAAAGTACTTTTGTTGTTCCATTTCAAGGCATAAACTAGGCAATAACCCTTTTTAAACACAGCTATTAAGATCAGTGCTGACTTATGTTGCATGTCACAGTATCTACCTAGGTCCTAGGCCTGCCAATACATGCTGTTATTTACAATGACAGCACTGCAAATAAAATAGTTCTAATTTGGGTTCTGCTTCTGCTATACGCTGTGTATGAGTGTATATTTTAGCACAGGCAATAATGCAGTAATGGAAGTCCCACCAAAATGCTATCTAGCTGTGAGTTTACAAGTTCATAAATTTACCAAATATTCATGTTATTGTGTTTTGAAAATGTCAGGGTTTGGTCTGCTTCCAGTGATAGCATCTCTTTTGGAAAATATGAACAAGATCACTTCAGCTATTTTTCTTTGTGATGAGGGTATAAATACTGTTTTTTCATTATCTGAAACCTTTAAAGTGGTTCCACTGGAACATTTATATTTAGCAGAGTATATTTTCTTTCCTCTCTCTGTCTTTTGTTTACAAAGTTAAAAGAGAATCAAATATAAGATGTGTAGCAGTGCAGAAACTAAAAGTAATTGAGAAATTTGGATCATGTTGTCCCCATTTGCTTTCATGTTTTAACATTCTATTTAAGAAACCACTTTCGACATTAGAAAATGAATACTGTACTACAGAATACAGAGGTTAGTTTGTAACATCAATATTGTCCTATAAAAAAACAATTGTAAAAGTAATTTAACAGCCTCTCAAATGGTGCAGTTCTGAAACATGCTAAATAGAAAATTAACTCTAATTTGAATTTTCTGATTTTTTTTTAAGAATTCATTTGTAGAGGGTGATTTGATTGTGTTGGCAAACTATAGCCAATGTTCCAAATGATGCTTTTGAAAATGCAGTAGGGTAAGGAGAATAGCATTAATTATGGACCTATGATCCACAGAACTAATTTAGTATTGAGATGTCAGTATTTTGTTTGTAATTCATCAGAGATATGCAGAGGGGTAGATCAAAGGCTGGTGCTTCCCTGTAGAAGAGCAGAACCTGACAAAGCAATTCTTCCATGGCATAATCAAGGATAAGATGTAAGGGCAAATGAGAAAGGTGCAAACCAAAATAGGACTTCCATGGCAAAATGCCTGATTTCACCCTGCTACCCACAAACCTTCCTTTGAGGCTCTTCTTGGAACAAAAACTATCCAGGCTGTGCCTGGGGCTTCCTTTGCCAGGGTGTTTTGCACTGAGTCCCTCACATAGCACCCAGGGATGTGCTGTGTTTATTGGGTGATTCAGCCACAATTGTCTGTGTCTGTTCTGGGCAGCAGCCCCGTGTTCAGCTGGGTTTGAGGCCACCTGTGGTCACCTGTAGCTGGTTTCAGCTCAGCCTACAGGCACAGTCTGCTTACAACAGAGCTGATACCAGTAGAAATCCTGTCCTGAAGGTAGAGCAAGGGAATCCTGATTGGATTCATGTTTGCAGTAAGTTTAGAAAATGCTGGCCTTAAACATGCTTAGTCTGCCTTCTTTTCATTCATGGCTATTCATGAGGTTCACCACCATTTTCACTGTCAGTCTGACATCTGTTCTTGATGCACCAAATCTACTCTGTACAGTCAGGGGAAAAACAGTATTCATGTAACCATGGGATTTCTCCATGACACAGGTGGTGTGAACCCAAGTATGAAAAAAAAACAAACCCAAAACAACCATGATGCAGGTAACCTTTCAGAAAACAGTATCTGCTCATATGTCAGATACACACAGTAAAGAAAATAAAGTAACTTCTTCCAAACAGCAATATTTTCATTTTTTTTTAAAGAACAAAGAGTAAATGTGTTATTCATAGTGCTGGAAGATGAGATAAACTGGAATAAAAATTTACATTAATATCAAGCAATAGTGCGGTAAAGTATATCTGGTCTTGTGCATTTTGTTACAGCTTTCTTCATATGGTGGCTTTCTAAGTTACCAAGTGAAATCTTTTGGCTTACCTAGCGAGGGCATGGTTCTTCTGGATAAGAAACCTGATATACGACTAACAGTAAGCTTTAAAATACTATTTTTTTCTTATGAGCAATACAAATTCCATTATTTTTATCTTATTTAACAACTATGGCAAATTTTGCTCTTATAGTGTACTTAACTATTAAAATATTGACTGTTAAAACCATTAACTATTTCTGTAAAACTGATTTTACTGCATTTTGCTCAAAGCCATCAACACATCTGTCTCTGTTGCTAAAGTAACATTTTATTAAGCATAACTGATTTGCAGAGCAAGTAAAAAGATAAACCAGGATTTTCTCTGGAGAATATGCCTGTGGAAAAAAAATAATCAATGCATTGCACACTTGTCAACATGTATGGCCTCATCTCTGCAAAAGATGCCCTGGATTTCATGAGTAATTAATCTCATTTTCTGTGAGATTTTTTTTTTTTTAGCATAAAACTAAGCATAATTATAAGACTTCAAGAGACTGAAATAAAAATGCAATTTAGGTTGACAGTTTTTTAATTTAACCGCTTTAGAGCCAAAATTGAAATCTTTAATTGTTTGTTGAGATTCCCAAGGGGGCGTTTTGTTTCCTCACACCATCAGAAATACCAATTAGAATGCTCTAGGATTCTTATTGGGAAATGTACCTCATAAACTGCTACCATAAAAGCCATAGTTGCTGGTGCACCAGGATGCAAAGAAGAGTGTTTCAAAATGCAAAACCATTTTTATTCTAGGGTAATAACTAGTTCCTCTGAAAGATTATCAGCATTAGTTTGATTCTCTTGATGTTTTACTCAAAAACAAGGTTGTTAATAGGCAAAAGCAGTGAAAACCTTGCTGGCACCAGAACACAGTGCTCACTAAACCACTTTCCTGAGAAAAAGACACAGTTTTCCCAGTATTACTCAATTTTGATCCCCCAAACAACAGGATTAATGTGCTTCACCAAATTTTATTGCATCTGAACACTTTCCTATAACAAGTAGCGAAACAGCAATGTTATATCCTCATTCTCACATAGGGCCAACA
This sequence comes from Hypocryptadius cinnamomeus, assembly GCA_013400635.1. Classification (NCBI taxonomy): domain Eukaryota; kingdom Metazoa; phylum Chordata; class Aves; order Passeriformes; family Zosteropidae; genus Hypocryptadius; species Hypocryptadius cinnamomeus. Next base: position 22,294 of record VYZP01017283.1, on the reverse strand, counting down.
AATGGAAGTTGTTTATATGGATCCCAGCAACCCACTGCCTGATCGTCAATATTATGGCCGAGTGCAGCTGGTTGAGGTAAGAACTGAAAAAGGAATAACCTTCTCTTTTCCTTCCAGAGTCACATAAAAATACACACATATATGCAGAATTTGTGTGCAGAAATACCAAATACCTGGTAATGGTGAGGAATATAAACTTAAACACTGTACACCTTAAATGTAAAGAATATTTTTTATCCCTCTTTACTGCCACATTGAATCTGGGTTCTGGTTCATGACACCTAATTTTAACACCTCTGGGTTGGGCATCTTGTCCGATGTAGCTCTTAGCATTCCCTCCAGGGCAATGGAGTAATGCTGAATCAGTCCTCCATAGAAGGTGATTCATTGCAGCCACAGACTGTACTTAATAGGGATGGAATGAATTGTTATCTGTTTTCCTTGGTGTCTAGGTACTAGTTTAGAATGGGCTGTCCAACATTCAGGTAGGTGAATTCACCACCTACCTTAAACCTGTGCTCAGAAGGTTGAACTGGGTAATTTATTTCATATACAGGCAAAGAAGATGTTTCTTCAAGCCAAATTCCATTTTCAACAATGCTGTGTTTATTAGCAGAAAAGAAAGGATTGAGTTTCTAGGACTTCACTTACTCTTAAAAATAAAAGCATTTTCCTTCACATTTTTTATGGTTTGATGGGTGATATCTCAAAGATGGATGACTGGATGACTGAAGAAGAAGCTACAGGCTTCTTCACTTTTTAATACCTCAAAGCCGTACTTACCTTGCGCAGTCAAAGCTACATCCCTTTCTTTATGCTCATTATTCTTTTTTTGCATTTTGTGTCTACTCTCCTGGACTCTATTACCCCACACCACCTGGCACTAGACAAATCTAGTTCCATGGGTGTTTTGTCCCTTTTTCTGTCCTCTGGTCTTCTTTGAAGCTACTCTTTCAAGCAGCTGCAGCGCTGTGCTCGTTTTGTACCCCTTGATGTGCAGGGCAGCTTCAGGCACGCCGGCAGCGGTGAGCTGGTATCCCGAGAAGAGCTGATGACAATCCTGTCCAGGCTGGATGGCTTGCACATCCGGGCCCTGTACTTCACGGAGACTCAGCGCCTGACGCTTGGGGAGGTCGGGCTGGAGGAGGCCAGCAGCGAGGGCAGCGGCAGCATCGCGCACAGCGTGGAGGCGTGCGCCTGCCCGCCGGAGTACGCCGGTGACTCGTGCCAGGTGGGAAACATTCGCCTCCGTACTGTGCCATGGCCTTCTGTCTTTTGCCTACAGCTACACGTAGTGGGTTCGTTAGAGGAGCAGGATGGTTGCTAAAGTAATTAAGTGTGCTTCCTGCAAGCCTGTGCACTTTCAGTGGCTTGAGTGCTTTCACCATCTGAGAAGCACTGTGGGGCTATTCCGCTTGTGATTGCTTTTATGGAGCTGCGAACATAATTTTGCATATGTAAGGCACTGTGATGAGGAATTCTTCTGTGATGCCCTCTGAGAGGCTGAATAATCTCTTACTTTACTGGAAAGAAGGTCACAATTGACTTAATTGAAGTGTATGAGACCATACAATGTAGAGAAGATTACTGGTGTTTCTTATTTTAGCAGGGTCCAAGGGAAGCAGCCTGAATCCAGACAATTCAGCATACTATTTGTGTAGAAAAATATGTGAAATCTGCAATTAATGTATTTGCAAAAATATTTGGAGATATGTTTATGAAAGGTAGTGTAGGCTTTGCAAAATAATACTATTAGCTGAAGACTGGCACTACAGCTGTATATCCTGTCCCTGATGCAGTTCCTATAGCTGTAATTCTTTAGGTTGTCACTTTGCTTAGCTTAGAGTTTGGCTGTTGCCATGTGTGAGCACCCAGTGTAGCAGAATAAAGCACCAGAGAGATAAGCATTGTACACAGAGCACAAAATATGAGGAATTGCTCTCAGAAAACGGATGAGCATTACCATAAAGTAGCAATTGCTGTACTAACCTTGCAAGAGCTTTTTGAATTGAAAATGAATGAATAGTATCTATGCTGGAGCAGCTGCAGGGGGACTGAACAAAACCATGTATGGCTGGCTTACATTTTGTGTGTGCATCCACTGCTCAGGACAGCTAATTCATCATCTGCAGAATAACCCTGTTGGAAAAATTTTTGATTTTTTTTACACTTCTGTTGCTCTGTGCTACACACAAATTGATGAGCCTTGACTGAAAATTCTACTGCCATCCTATTGTTTTCAACATACTGCCTTGGTTAAACTAAGCTGTTGGGGGTTTTTTTTATGTAACCTGGTGAAAATACAAAGCCAAAGGAAGTGATCAAGACACTCATGGGGAAGTTCGTAAGCCCTGTATATTTATGCAGCATTACTCAGGCAGTGATTTACTGCTCTAATCACCAAGCTCTGTCTGGCTGCCTTAGGTGGGGAGGAGGTGATGCCTGCCACACCCTGGCTTAGGTATATATTGAGCTACAGGAACTGCGGAGTTACTTGTTAACCTCAGGAGCGGTGCTGTGTGCTGAGTGACTTGACTCACGGATAAAGTTTAAAGGTGGGGCCCATCCCGGCCCAGAACCTCATTAATCTGAGTCAGAAGCTGGAGAAGGAGGGGGCGTGATAAGGGAAAGAACAGTGAGCACTGGAGGCAGAGCAGCGAATGTTCACAGGGGAGCAAAAGTAGAATGATGGCCCAAGCACAGAGGCCAAGAAATGCAGGATGGCTGCTTGTCACTTTAGTGTCCCTTGGGCATTGTCTAGCACAGGATATACAGCAGAGGCTCTCCTATCCCCACCTTCAGGAGAGGAGTCAGTGGCAGCAAGTTCAAATGGATTTTTATCCAAGAGAGGTAATTTGCTCATTTTTTCTTCCTTGCTTCCTTCCTTCTTTCACTTTGTTTTTAAATGAACTGATTCGGTAACAAGTTCTATATTACTTAATTTAGAAGTAATGAGAAGATTAACCTTTTGTTTCAAAGTACTTTACTAAAAAAATTGCGTACAAGGGGTTTGTTTTAAATTGCTGTTTACTTGAAAACAATGATCCTAAAAAGCTCTTAAAAGTGCCTGGAGTTTTATCTTCATGTGGAATCAGTTTATCATTTTTGTGGAATCACAAATGCTGCTTCAAAAACAAAGTGCCCACGTACTCCAAATGTGTCATTTTAAAGACAGCATAAATAGAAAAACAAAAGGCTGTACAGATTTTTTTCCAAATGCAATTAGATGTATTTTTTAAATGTCTGATTTATTTTTCTCTCCAAAAAGAGACTTTAGGTAAATAAAATTTATATGCATTAGAGCATGTGTTTTACTTAGTCATGCTGTTTAACATATTTCAGGCCCTGGTTTCTTCTGAAGCTGTGTAAATTGGTTCCCTGTTGTTCAGGGGAAATATTCACCCTTTACAAAATGTGTCTGAAAAACTTCAACTGTCTATTCTAAATTTAGTCCTTGCTCACACTGAAGTCAGTATTCAAAGCTGTTGATGGTATTGGTATTCTGCGTGCTTCTTTTTTTTCCCACAATTATCCTACATGTAGAAAAGGCAAAGATGCCAGTAGTGATTGTTGTTTCAACAGCAGTGATTCAATATTCTTTTTGGGATCTGCTTTGTGAGAGATGAGTATTTTTTTCCCTGTGGTAATTCTATCATTGAAAAATTCTCTGGTTAATCCTGCTTCTGCATAAATACTTATGCCTCCAACCACTGGAATATGATTTGTGACACAATCCCACAGACCCTTTGCTCTTCAGATTGATTCCATAGGTCTTGGTGGTGCACTTACTATGAGGAAAGATTTATGGCTTTAGAGTTCAACTGTCACTTGTTTTCTGCATGTTGCTGGGGCCAGCCCCTGCCCGTGAGGCAGAGGCAAGGCATAGGTGCAGCTCACAAGAACATTGCTGGAGGCAGGAACCTGGGAGGTGCTGGCTTTGTAGGGAGCACGGCTTTCTTCCCTCTTCCGTAAGCCTTTGATCCTCCTGGCACCACACCAGCTTACTTCCTAGGGGAAAAGAGCTACAGAATAGAAAGAACAGACTGATGTCCAGTCATTTTTAGTGTGGTTGGTATGCCCAGAGTATTCCAGGAGAAGATGGGTGTGAGTTTTTCATCTGTATGCAGAAGGACTTCATGCCCATGAGGAATTCCTTGTGATTTCCCTGCTCGTGCCAAGCAAGAGCCTGGTTATAATGTATTGGTTACTACCTACCTGCTGTAGGTAAACAAGCTTGATATCTCTTCCTTCATTCAGAATGTCACTCTGGTTCAGCTCCCTGTTTAAATCCAACTGTGATCTGACAGGCTGTGCTCCTGTGCCCTCAATAGTTGGAACATTCTTCTCATGCTTCTCCGGTCTCCAGGGCAAGCCTGTACTTAGAAACTAGACCACTGTATGTTTTGTTACATCACCTAGCTATGTCTAGGTGTGGCTTTAGCTCCTGGTAGACTAAACTGTGGAAGTCATGATGAATGTATGTAAAAGGTATCCAGAATTGTTTCCAAGGAATACACTGTAGTGAAATTATTATCAAGATATAACCACTAATTAGTATGTGAGATTTCCAGGTGCTCTTCTTTAGATTCACACTAGTGTTCTCATACTCAAATATTTTTCTGTGATTTAGAAATCATATTCTACACCTTTGTACTTAGCTACAGGAAATGTGTTTTTCTCTGAGGTTAGAGTCAAAATGATTAAATCATCACTGCCAAAGTGTCAAAATCACAGGGTTCAGATGAAACTTTATCTCCATTAATTGCTATTTACTGCATTAAAAAATTTATGCAATATGATGAGCTTAGGAGAGCTTGAAAGGAAATTCATGCCTTTACTACTCCTTGGAAATGGAAAACATTTTCAAAATACACTTCCTGTAACATATGCCACTTCCTACCAATGCTCACCAATTTTTTTTCTTTCTTCTTGATGCCCAGGAGTGCGGCATTGGATTTTATCGTGAGAATAAAGGAATATTTGCTGGACGCTGTGTGCCCTGCAACTGCAATGGAAATTCAAATAGATGTCAAGATGGTACTGGAAAATGTATTGTAAGTAATTAGGAACATTCAGTAAATTAATGGGAAGAAAAGGAGGAAAAAAACATTTCTCTTAGATACAATATTGTTAAATTCCAAGCAACTAAGAATAATCCTTGTATGTCTCATTCTCTTAATTTTATATTGTTAATGAGTATAAGATGTGTACACTTAAATGTACATTTAATGTAACTGTGGTTGATTGGAAAAATTTGTGTCCTTGTCTTCCTTTTTTTTCTTTCCCCTGTAATTTTTTTTGTTAGCTCGTGGTTACAAAAAAGTCACCAAACTTGGACATAAGGAAACATTTGTAGTTATTTATAATAAACATGGATCTTATCCTGGCATATGCAGTCCTGAGCTTTATACAGATGTACTAGGATATGTTTGTATAATGATGACAAACAGCACATTCATGTATAGCATAGGGCTTTGCAGAATCTCGTTTAATCAGCTTTAGTGCATCTCCACTAATCATAGTCTATAGCTAGATGGGTTAAAAAATATCTAATTAAATAAGATGAAATGAAAGTAATAGAAGTTATATTAATTAGAAGATTTCAGCTGTTACAGAAGATGTGGTGGGGCAGATTTTGCTCCCTGGCACACTGTATTAAACCCAAAGCAGCCCCATGGGAGTGGACCAGCCCTCAGCAATGGGAGTGTGACACTTGGCTGACTGTGCTTGTCCAGTGTATATCCATGATGCTTCTTTGAATAGTTTGTCCTGAAAAATTCCCCCTTAAAAAGCTTTTACTAATTTTTCATTTACTGTGCAAACAAGAACCTTGCCAACATCTTTCATGGTCTGTCTTTTCTGTTGCTTCTTCCTCCTTCGCAGTGCATCCATTCCGCCTGCGGTGCATTCCTGCGCGTTATGTCATTCTCCCCGACTTTGTTTCAACCAACCGTGTTGCTTTAATGGAAACTATAAACCAATTCAGCACATTCTGGGAGATGACTTACAGGCTGCTGCTTTGGAGGGGCAGGGCAGGCTGTGACAGGAAAGTGCTGCGGCACAGCAAGAAAGATCACGAAGTTTCACGTCAGATTAGAATTACGAAGGCAAATTTTACTTTCACCTCATGAAGTATGTGATCTAGGTTTTTCTTTATCCCGTCCTTCTCACAGCTGGATTAACTTTCAGATAAGTAGAGCTAAATCAGCCCTTAGTCCCAGGCAGGCAAAGTCATCCAGAATAATGTGGTGAAAAAATGAAAGCCCCGAGGGCCTTTATTTCCTTCATGAACTTCCGCCTAACCAAGAGCAAGTTTGTCTCTCCGTAGAGGAGCCATGGGACAAAAACCTGACATGGTGCAGAGAAGACAAGGAGGCTTCCCGCTGTGGAGCCATTAAGTTCCACATCCAAAGTGCAAAGCTTGTTCACTTGGCTTCCTGCTCCTCAGCTGGAGCCCCAGACCCGAGTACCTACCTTTGTCAGTGTCTCTCCAGTGACAGCCTCCAGATGTGGCTTTGTGAGGGAGGCTAAGCCCAGGCTGGCTCCTTCCCCTGTGCAGCAGCACAGCCCTCCCTGGCTCAGGCAGTCACTCTCCCATTGCCGCTGCATGCTGCTGGAAGGAGAGGAGTGTGCTGCCATCCTGCTGGAAGAGGGGCACAATGGAGGGCAGGGGGGAGGTGGAGAAGAATGAAGACCTTGGTTCTTGTGTGAAGGGGAAGAGCATTTCTCTGCCATTAATCAGGCTTTGCGTCCTCGTGGTCCCTGCCCTTCCTCCTGGAAGGCACATTCCCTCGGCAGCAGCGTGGTGCTGAGACTTGCTGATCCCATGGCATGTTGCTTCATGTCACGGAGCCCCATGTGTTTGACGTAACCTCGGTGGCTCCGCTGTGGCCCTGACACACTGCTCTGACTGCCTGGTACCATAGGGAGGCAGCTGGAAGTTCTCCTTTAGGGTTTGCAATACTTGATGGTTTGGAGATGCTGTGACTCCAGTGGTATATCTGACCCTGTAAAACTTGAAGGAGGACCCAAGAGGGAGTTGCTGCTCTGGCTTCATTGCACTTGTGCCTAGGGAGCTCCAACCTTTATATGCCATGTAGCTAAAAGAGCAGCATGGCACATTTAGGGTGGCTTACATGTGAAATAGCTGAAATTTGCTTTGCAATTACAGAATTGCTTCAGTTTCTATAGACAGAGTGAGCAAAACAAAAAGCCAGGAGATAAACTTATTAAGGTGGGAGGAGGTTGCTCTGAGATGAAACCAGCACACATATTTTAAATACATCTCTTTTACTCTTTCTGCACTTGATTTTATTACTCAGGATTATGAAAATTGACAGTAATTTTTCAGAAACAGTCTGAATTTTCCATTAGGCTTTTGCAGGAACATATGCACCAGCTTTTATAGAGGACACATTTTGAAATTATTTCTTTTGCAAACATAGTGCCTTTGTGATACTTGATGTTTAACTTCATGTCAAATGGCTCATATGGGAGCTGGAACTTCTCCTGTTCTTTCCCAGAACCAGAACCTTTAATCAGTGAGCCACAGGTATAGTTCTTTAACCAAAATGAAAACAAATTAGGGGTTACCACCTGAGAGAAGAGCTTGTGGTTGAGGGAATCTGGTGTGAAGAAATGTGAAGGAGAATGGAGTTTTAGAGGAGATGGGAGAGACAGAGCCGTTTCTCATTTACAGGGAAAAATGCCCCTCTTCTGCCAGTCATGGTAGTAGGTCTTCAAACATAGCCCTGAGCCACTGAGGTCCCTGAAATGGAAGCACAGTTTGCTCAGTGACTGCTTCCAGCTGATTTCCTGCTTTCTTTTTTCCATCTTTTGCTCTGTTAGTAAGCCTTCAGTTCTGTGGGACATTTGATCAGTCTGTTGCACAGAAGACAAACAGTTGTAGAACCTGGGAGTGTGAATGCCTCTCAACTGTTAGTCATTTGATATTTTTCTTATGGCTGATTATGTATTTTTATGCTGCTTATGTATTTGAACAACTTCTATTTTAAATTAGAACACTTTAGGTAATGCAAAGGCAACTTCCTTATTCTGTACCCATAAAATATAAACGTATGACAATTAGATAACACTAGAATTAAGAACGTTTCTAAACCAAGATACAATTCCCAACAGTTTTATCATGGGAAAAGGGGTCAGCTGCATCAGTTTCATTTGTATTCTTAGCTTTTGCTTTCTATTATTTATTCCAGTTACTACAGAAAAATACAAGTAATGCATACACTGGAGAAACTACATGAAACTTATTCTGGTCTGAATCTACTATGAGAAACAATTTTTGTATTTATTTAATGAGATTTTTAAAGGAATGTACTTGGGCACAATTGATTGCATGCTTTTAGATGGTATCTGCCTTCTAAGTAGTGTTAAGATGCGAAATTGAAAGTTTTATATAAAACATAGTGATTTTTAACTGTAATATGAAGACAGAGAGAGGATTAATGGAATGGTCCTTTACTAACAATGTATCTCATTGAGTTTCTTTAAAAATATGTTGAATTCAACTTATTTATCTGTTGCTTTTCCACAAGAGGGAGGGAATTGGGCTTTGTACAGTTAGAAAATTGACTGAAACTGTTCTATCCTGGTTGTGAAGGCAGTTTGGCAATAAATGTTTGCTTACATGGAAAAAAAAGAACATGTTCTCTGAGTAAATAGGCTGTATTTTTTTAAATAATTGTAAAGGCATATTGAGTGATAAAGCCCTGCTAAATGTCTTGCCTGTTTCCTTTGCAAGGACTGTCAGTACAATACTGCTGGGGAGAAATGTGAGCACTGTAAAGATGGTTATTTTGGAGATGCCACTCAAGGTTCCTGCCGGGAATGCCCTTGCCCATATACAAACAGGTACAGTAAAAGCTTGTAAGAGGAGTCAAGCAGGAGAGGGAAGAAGAAAAAGGAAAAAAAAAAAAAAAAAAAAAAGAAGAAAAAAAGAGGGAGAGAGAAAATCCCAAAGCCCAAACTCTGCTACCATAGGAATATAATGATCTTCTTCTCTGTTCTCATATTGAGAGCTTGGTGGTCTGTCTCACAGCATTGCCTTTTTTAATAAGCTGAGTATTCCAATTCTCATGCAGATCCTGAACTTCACACTGTTCATAGCCTTGGAGAGACCCAGAGAGTAGAAGTGGGCTTTTTTCCAAAACCACCAGAACTTCCTTCCTAGTGAGAAATATACAATGAGGTCTTTTCCCTTACTGGGCATATCCAGAATCCTCCTTTTTTACTGGAATGCAAGATGTTTAGTACCATTACTCTGGCTAGGAGTTAAGAGAAAACAGTGAAACAAGCCTTTTATAGGAATTCAGAAAAATCATTAAGATGCAAAAATAATATAGAAAACATTTAAGGTCTTAAGCACATGGCTAGAACTCTAAAAGAATATGATTGCTTTTCCTGTCAAAGTTCTGTTTGAAGCGCAAACATACTGGGATGAAAAGTGAAAAAATGAAACTTACTTGTATCTAATAAGTTTGCCAGGCTTTTAAAACTGAGCAGTTAATTGCATTTTAAATGCATGGTATGTTTAGCCAGATTGTCATCATTGGTCACTTCTAAACCATGGTAAATAAAATCAAATTTAGAAAAAAACCAAACAAACCCTAAGCTATAAATTGCTAAAGGCACCACATGGTATTTGCCAGGTGCATTAGCACACACCACGTAACCTTATGTGGGAGATTTACACCATCAGACAATAGACAGGTTTATCATTTATCAGAGAACTCTCCGATAGATCTGGTTTTGACAGCCTCTTCTGCAGGTGCTTGCCTGAGGCTGACTGAACATGTTTTTAGTCATAGTTTGCTTTCAGAGTTCTGAAATATCTAGGGAGACCATAAACCTGTGCAGTTTCATAACTGCAGATTAGGGTGGTGAATATCATTCTTGACATAGGAAATGCACCCCACCTGGCATTACTGGAGTTGACAATTTTCCATCCAGTCAAATTCCAGTAATTCTTAGTGCAGATCTCTCTCTTTGATACACAGACTTGCTTTATCCAACTGCTCATAGATTAAAAAATGAAAATAGCAAACATGGCCCTGCTTCACCTCCTGCCGCCTTCTTCACAAACATTGAACTTTGAATCTAGACAAATCTGCTTGAAAGAGCAGAGAAAAAAGTTCATTGTGTTAACCAGATCCTTGGGATTCCAAAAATTGTGCAGATCTCTACTTTGCCTCGGTTAAAAAACCCCTAAATAACATTAGCTACATAAAAATATCCTTTAATGTTCTCATCCATTGAAAAGAAAAAGAGAAAAGCGATGCATAAACATGAGGAAATGTCTGTCTAGCACAGGATATTGGTTCTTGCCTACTAAGATAAAATAGCTACCCAGACTTGTTTTATGACATCACTATTAAGGTTTCTTTAGAAATTCTTTTGGGTAGTGAGCTATTATACTCAGTCCACAGGGCCATGAAATAATAACTTTTTGAGTCTAAGGAAATGATTTCCACAAAAAAAAAAAGAAACTTCAAAGAATTAGTCACAGTATATTATCTAGAGGCAATTAAATTAGCTGAGAAGTAATTTGGTGGTGTAAAAACTTTTTAAATCTGAAAGTCATTAAACTGAACCTCTAGAGTGTCAAACCTATTTGATCATGTGCTCACAATAATATTTTTGCTTCTTCCCAAAGATTTGCAGCTGGCTGTGTGGCAAATGGTGAAGAAATCCAGTGTCTCTGCAAAGAAGGCTACACCGGAGCTCGTTGTGAACGGTGAGTAACCTGTTTCTCAAAACCAAGAGTTTTGAGAGATACAAGAAAAGGAGGGATGTCTGTATTGGGACAGATACATGGGGACATATGGACATGCACCTCTGCACAGTATGCATGTACATAAGGAGTAGCTATTAATATGAACAGCTGCTGAAGAGTGGTGCTGTGGTGTAAATTCCAGTCACAAACCCAGTGCTTCCTGGGGAAATGTAAGGAATTCTCCACAGACTACTGACTGCACCAATGTTGCCAAAAAGAGGTGTCTGCCTCTTTGCTGAAGTGCCCTATGCCTTGCCTCATCCTGCATTCTGGTAATAATGACTCCCTCTTATTTCATCCCTTTTCAAGTTAAAAACGTTTTCCCCTTTCCTCCAGTGTATACGGTGGTGCCTCAGTGGTCTTATCCAACAGCAACCATGTAACATTTAGCACTCTACCCTTCATCCCAAATCATTCTGGTGTGCTCCACAGTTGCAGCTTACACACACCAGGCTGAAGCCATCTCTTTTGCTGGGACGTTGCAGCAGTCTGGCAAAGCAAGAGAGGAACAGCATGGCAGTTTCAGGCAGGCAGAGGAACCAATTTCACTGAGTTTCAAATCCAGAGAGAACTGAAGTATAATGGAGTGGTGTTGTCTGGTTTGGAAATTTGAAGCTAATAAGTCATGATGTCACATCTGAAGACAGGACCTGCAGTAGGACATGGTCTTGTCCTCCAAGACTGGTGCCTTTGACCCTGTCTAATCTGTGGGTTATAGGTGTTTTCTGTTCCAGGTATAGCTGTTCCTCGGCTGCTCATCATGGCCCTTTGATCCTGCATTATCACCCTTATAGGTCTTACCACAGACTGACTTCTAGGAATGTTAGCTTTCCAGTGTAAACAATATATTTTACCTTTAAACTATTTAGAGAACAGTCACACAGACTGCTTTGCTGGCAGGAGGCAAGAGGGGGTATCACACAGCAGAAGGGTGATGATGTCATTCAGTGCTGTTGCTGTTTGAAATCTCAGCTGTGTGTGCAGTGTGATCCCCCTCAGTATGTGTTTTCTGGTGGGATCACAGGCCAGAATGGTATGGTTTGCTTGGTTAAGCCTTGTCAAACTCTTGTCAGATTAAGTGAATTATTCCTGCAAGAGCACTGTGGGAGTTTTTATTTTTAGAAAAAAGTCCTGCAGAACTCACAAAGATATTTTTAGCATAGTGCAGAGGATACTGTAAACCAAAAATATATTATTTCTGTCTAAGTCAAGACATGAAATCAAAAGTTCTTGAAAGTTTCTTCAGGCAAACTGGGTTTTTATCTCAAGGGAAAGTATATTTTACAAAATTAGCTTCAACTACTTAATAAAAATTACTTGTATCTCTTTATCTAGCTGTGCTCCTGGATATTTTGGAAGTCCACAGAACTATGGAGGCTTCTGTCAGAAATGTAACTGTAATAACAATGGACAGCTGGCTAGCTGTGACCACCTGACTGGAGGTACGTGAGGGCCTGTGAATGGAGCATTGTTCTGAATGGAAGAGAGCATTGTTTTCTCTTTGGGAAGCAAAGAAGGAAGGTACTTGGATAAGCTGAACTGAAGGAAAGATCTAGACTTACAAGAAATGTAGATAATTTTTTACAAAATGTAAGATTTCCTAAAACACAACACCACAGTAATAGAAGGACTCTCCCTGAGTCATAAGGTTTACCCTTCTAAATGGTTTTGTCCTGTATTTCCCTTCATAAATACTGCCAACTTTATTTTGTTTTTGTTTCATGGCAGCGTTTTTAGATATATCATGGTTCCTTTGTTGACAAAGTTAAATCACATCCTGCCAGTCTGTCTTACGGATTTAGGAAACTGAGCATCCTCAAACTGCCTTTTTAAAATGTGTTTGGCACAGTTTAGTGAAGTCTTCAGAGTCTGCTTCAGGCACTGCTGTCTTAGGTATCCAAGCTGTCTGCATTTGCAGTGGAAGTTAGAACTTGACTCAGGAGGCTCTTTTATAAATCCTAAATCCTGCTACACTGCTCTTCTAGCTGAAACATTAATGATTTTCCAGAATCAGTCACACATGTACTTCACTACTAGTAAGCTCTTACATAATGCTGTGGGCATATGTTTGGTTTATCTATTAGAATTCTGAAGTAAAGGGCCTGATCTTACATTCCTCAGAGCATCTTTACCTCGATTCACCTCAGTCCCTTGCGATACTCCTTTATATTCAGAAACACAGAGGCCACTGCTCCTGAAATGTCCTTGATTCTCCCATATTTTCATTCACCAATAACATTTCGCTTTTCCTTCCCTGTACACAGATTTTCTTCCTCATATGTTAGTGAAGTTTCCAGCTAGTAACTCCAAATATTTCTATCCTCTTCATTTCTCTGCACTGCTATTCATCTTGCAGTCTAGTAACTGCAAGGAACCCATTGTCTTTCCTTGGCCACAGAAATCAGAAAAACAGCAGGTGATGTGAACTGCTTTTGGCAGCTGGTGCAATTTTTCAATAGCTTGCTCTCATTTCATATTTCATCATTGAAGTAATACATCTCTATTATACCTTGTATGGAACAGATCCAAGCAGTGTTTGATATTTTATCATTCCTTTCTTTTTTGAAGCAACAGTTTGCTAGGACAACCTAATCCATTGGGCAATATTCAACAAGCCAGTTTGTTTTCCTCCTGATCAGCGTAAGTCCCTTTCTCTGCATTAGGAATAAGCCCCTCTGTGATCATTGGCACAGCATGTTCTAGCAGGTTCCTTTTGCGTGACGTTCGGCACTTGGCCAGCACTTCACCATTTCTTGGCTGATGATGTTGGGGCACAAGCTGTAATAATAGTTTTATTTAATTGGTACTTCATAGTGACAGCTGAAATATGTCTGCTGTTAGCAGGACTACACAACAGCAGAACCACACGGATGTTTTGAATTTCAGAGGAATTTCCTTCATTCTCCTAAAAATATATTCTTTATGATTTGTCTCCTTTTCGCAGCAGTGATCACTACCAAGCCTGTTTAACTTCCCGATGACTTAATGTGCAAGTGCCAAAGGAAATGGCACAGCTAGGCAGTTTGTTCCAGGCTGTTTCATCCTGCTGGTAAAGTTCAGGTCCAATTTTATCACTGTATCGTCTCACAAGCTGCAAACTGTTGATGACTCTTGACAGTGGCAACCTATACTGAGGGCATCCTTTTCCCTTAGAATAAATGACGTAGAATCATTAAGGTTGGAAAAGACTTTCAGGATCATCAGGTTCAATCTTTGACCAAGATGCACGGCTCTTTTCATTTTCAAGAGGCGATGAGAGCTTGGCAGTGGGACCAAGCCTGTAAAAGGAACTTGGGCATCAAGATGGGGAGATTCCTGTCTTATATGGTGGCATTTTTAGGAGCCAGTTCCTCTCCTGCATCCTAGAAGTTAGTATCCTAGGAGATTAATCCACGTGCACCTGGAGACTATTAAATTTCTTGTAACAGGGTTTGTAAAAACCAAACAAAAGAGTGCATTGAACAGGAAATCACCTGTGCTGGCTTGTTGGAAAGTCTGAGGGCAATGTTTGTTATATACAACCTGCATCTGTGGTCCAAGCTGCTTGCGTTGTCTTACATACAGTGCCTCCATCTATGCACACACACTATGGATTTCTCTCAAGCTTGATTAATACCTTAGTCTTACAAGCTGTGGCAGGCATGAAGGAAGGCCATAAATATTTCTCAGTTCCTTGTAGGTAAGACATTCTCTGGGGAATCAGAACCTGTGGATTGAACCTGGATACTGAAGTAGATAAAGGGGTTTGAACCTATGTCCTGGGTGAAGTTCTGTAACAATACAATCTTGTCTCCAATCCTAGACAAATTCTAGCAATACATTTGGCACACTTGGTGTGAGAGGGTCTCCTACTCCTATCCAAGTAGCATATATTGTGGGATTACAGTAGGTTTCCTTTGAGGGATGGAAAAGGTGTTGCTTTCATCAAGGCATTAGTGGGAATTGAATGTTCTGGCCTGCCCAAGCCTTCTGAGCATTTCAGCTCATTCACAGTGGGTATGGATTTATGAAAGGGCAGCATCATGTTTTAATGGCTGCCAAACATGAAAAGTGAGGGGAAAAATGCAGTAGTATTTCCATAAGAAGACTTTGGTTACTAATGACTAATCTTGTGATTTCAGAATGCTTCAATAATGAACCAAAAGATGTGGATCCCAATGAAGATTGTGACTGTAAGTGATAAAATGGAACTGCGCTTGGATTACTTTCAGCTGGCTCTGAATACATACTGCTGACTCTTTTAAGGGTGACATAGTTTAAAAAAGGACTGAGATATCCTGTACTGAATGTTTTAAAAGCAAACATTCAACCAGATACTTGGAAAAATGATTAAAGAGATGCTCATATAGTCAGGTGTAAATGGAACCTCCTCCTTACTTCTGACTTAAGTCACTTTCCTTAATGCTGCAGGCTTTGTTGTTGCCTTTGTTCTTCTGACTACACCAGGTGACAAGCTGCAAAGCTTTTGCACCATTACTAATGTGTTCAGTGAAATGTTCTCTGTGCTAAATATCAAGGATATGTATTGATTTCCACTGCTCCCTCCAGCCTGTGACAGCTGTGTGATTACACTGCTGAAGGATTTGAGCACAATAGGTGACGAGCTTCAGCTCCTCAAGTCTCAGCTGCAAAATGTCCATGCAAGTACCCACACCTTGGAGCAGATGAGAGACCTGGAAACACGCATCAAGGACTTAAAGGTAGGCACACAGAAACACAGAAAAGTGGATTTCAAATTAAGTGGATAGGCAATGAACCCAGGAACCTTTGCCATAGTCTTGTCACTTGCAAAAAAACATGCATCAACCCTGGATTCCAAATACCAGATGCTGGCAGCACTGGGCTTCACCTGTTAGAAAGCAGCTGTGGTTACTGTGTCATGCTCTGAAACAGAATCAGTATCTGCTTTTTCTGAGGCCTGCTCACCTTGGAAGCTATACCTCTGGGGTGTCCCTCTAGCTACGTCTTTTTCAAGCACTTCATGTCTCGGCATTACCTAAAACCCCCAACATTCCACTTGCCATTATCAAAATTCATTCTAAAAAAATGTTCTCTAGTTGGAATAGCAGTTGCTATACTCACAGATAAAGCCCTCAGATTTTGGGAAGGAATTGTTCAGTTTTCATATCAGTAATTCTACTTTTATTTACCTTGGGTAAAGATTTAATCCAGTGAAATGTTTGCTTTTTGTCTGCTGTGCAGTGGGTGATTTATTGGATTAATTTTTTTCCTTTCTTTTCAGGTCTTATTGAACAATTACCGTTCTGTTGTTCATAATCAAGGTTCAAAGGTAGATGAGTTGGAGACAGAATTCATTAAACTAAATCGTGATGTAAATGCTCTCCAGGAAAAGGTGACTTACCAAATCAATTTAGAAGTACATGTCTCCTGACTATGTATAGCATGCTGTATCAGGATACTTTTAATCTAATAGTTTTTTTCCTTGCTAGGCTGAAATGAGCTACAAAGAAGCTGAGACATTATTTAACAATTTTGGCCAAACTCATCAGAAAGGAAAGGATTTGGTTTCACAAATACAAGTAGTGGTCAACAATATACAAGGTAAAAAATAATTTCTAACTCTTGTTTTATAGCATCTTTAAGCTTTTTTATAGCTTATTTACAATATTCTTAATTACACATAAGAGGTTTTCTTAGAAACCAACTTTGTAAATCAGAATTTAGTCACAGTTGTAGTATTCACTCTTCCTATTAGAAATCTAATATATAATGTTAGTTTAGGACCCTACCTTCACTATGAAGTGAAAAGGGACAGAGAAGCTTCACTACAGAGACATTTCAAGCAACAAATTTGACTATCCTGACTCAAGTCTAACTTTGTTCTGGGTTGTTATCATGGGCTCTTTAAAGTTAGATGCTTAAAATTATTGCAGTGACCTTGGTCATTTGAGACAAACTTCAAGGCCAATGCCATCTTGCTCTCTCTGGTTGTGTGTCATGGGATACTTTTCATCTCCATAGAATTAATGGAAAATGGATCTGTTTCATTAAGGAAGAAACAAGACATGCCTGCCTATTCCTGACTTCGTTAATGAAGCAGATCCATCTCAGAAGATGTCGGCTCCGTCATTTGGGAATTTTGAATAGGCTTGAGCACATCCTGTTTTTAACTTGGACAGTGCTTTTTTTCCAGCACTCTTGGAACAGGTAGCTGGCACAAATGCAGAAGGTAACAATTTGCCCCTGGGAGATGCCTCTGAAGAGCTGGCCGAAGCTCAGCGCATGATGGCCGAGATGCAGAGCCGCAATTTCGGCCAGCTTCAAGCTGAGGCAGAGGAGGAGCGGGCGGAAGCTCAGCGGTGTAAGTGCTTGTTCTCTCAGCTTCTGACCTTCTAGAAAGATCAGTCTTAAGTCTGAAGAATTATTGATTGGGTTGGAGTAGAGGGAGTGGCCTTTTTCAGTGTGTCCCTGAGATTTGAAGCTGTTGTTAGTCAGCAGGAAAGTAATTGTTTTGGAGGGGATTTAAAGGTGTTTTTAGTGTGTTATGGAAGAAGATGGGTTGAGCTGGGGAAGAAACCCAGTAGATCCTTCTTTTGTAACTAGATCAATCTCAGTAAAATAAAGATGTAGCCAATCCTAACACACCTATGCAACACTTCTCCCTATTGTAAGAGATAGGCAGTGGTACATAGAGTTATTTTAGAGCAATTGCATGTTTAATTTAACAACAGATTTTCAGAAGCTGCTAGGGTAGTCTAAGGGCCAGGTCATACAAGGATGAGGAAGTTCAGGAGTTCTAGTTGCACTCCCTGTCATGTTCTCTGCAAGTGTTTGACTGGGACATTCAGAAACTTGATTCCAGACAGTGGAGACATCAAGAAAAGTTGCAGGCTTATCTCTTAACCAGGGGCATAGTGGAGGAATGTGAAATGTGAATGTCACCCATATGAGTGACAGTTAATTTCCATCAACCTTGAACATTGATACCTACCTCTGAGTGACTCTTCTGTATTCTATTTTGTCAGCAGTGAAATGGGCATGCAAAAGTGTGATTAATTTGACATATTTTGTGTTCCTATATTCTTTGCAATTGAATGTGCTCGTATCTCTCCATTGGTTTTTTGGGGTTTTTTTTGGTGTTCCTATCTCTCCATTGATTACAGAGGAGGCTTTGATAACTAGCACAGTTGTAGATGTCTACATTATAGATGAAATTGTTGATGAAATTGTGTTATTTCCATATAAAAAAGAACATTAGTATTTTCAGATCAGTGTCATCCTTAATTAAGAGAACATTTATCTGTGTTCTGTGTCTGCAGCAGCAAACTAGTGAGCAGGTTTGATCCAGCAAGATGCTGAATAGTATCTTTGCTATAGTAGCACTGAAATTAGCATTGCAGAAGATGCTCAGTTCACACAAGCACAGCTTTATATTCCTAAATGCCAAGGCCTTTTTAATGAAGTTTGTTCTGGCTTCCTTCTTCTCTGAACAAAATTTTCTTTCTGGTCCTGATCCTGATACTGCAGTACTGGCACGTATTAAGAATGAACTACAGAAGTACCACCAAGAGAATCGTGGGCTTATTAAAGTTGTGAGGGATGCACTGAATGAATATGAGTCCAAAATCACTGACCTTCGTGAAGCTCTGAATGATGCAACAGCTCAAATCAAGCAGGCTGAAGGCTTAAACAGAGACAACACAGTTCTGTTAGAAGACATTAAGGTAATTCTGGGCATCAGGAGAAAAAAAAATTAAACTTCAGAAGATAAGAAGTGGGTTTGGTTGCTGCTTTTCACAAAGTCAAGCATCACTAATTCTTTGTAGACTTTCTTCAGAGTCTCTTTCCATCTTCTGGTGGGTGTGTGGACAGGTGTAAATGTGGTGTACTGCTGCTTATGGTCTCTTTGTGTGACCAGAACAGTGTGACCAAGACATAGCTCTGATGAGAGCAGGGAAGGACAGTCTCTTCCCAGCACTTCTTTCCAGCTGCCACTAGTGCTTTTGTTTCCTTTTCTAGACCAAATTCCTGCTGCTCATGTACTTTCCATAGTAAGTTCATCAAAGTATTTAGCCTTAACAGCCATGAAAGATAGGAGCAAAAATGGTGCAATACTTAAATTATTTGGGGTTAGTGTTCTACAGAAAAGCTTCTGAGGTCTCATCAGGACAAGGAACAGCTGTTATTACTGAGCAGCGTTTGAATTTTAGAGCTGGTAAAATAGTACAAGGAATAAGTGTGTGGACACATTCTCTTAATTGTGGTCTTGTTGAAATGTATCACTTGTTTAGCACACGCATGTCCATATTTAAGAAAAAAAAAAGAGTGACTGTACCCTTGGTTAATCCTACTGCCAGCTAGATTAGGTTTGTGTTTGTTGTTTTGGCTTTTTTTTAATTTTGGTTTCAAGATACAGCTTTTCATGCGCCTTTTCTTAACTCAATCACATGCTGATCAACTTCTCATTTTTCTTCAGAAACGGATTGAGGAGACAACTGTGCAACAGAATGGTGTCTTGAATATTCTGAGCTCAGCCCGGTCTTCCCTGACACAAGCTAAGAGTGTACTTGGATTATTGCAAGAGAGCAAAGAGGTAAAGTTTAAGAGGAGGTTAAAAACCCCAATATCTTGTTGGAGATGAGGCTTATCCGAGCCTGTCAGGAAAGAAAGGATCCCACAGCCCATCCTGGATGCCTAAGGAGTCTGCCTGCCTGCACAGGTTTCTGTGAGAGAAGCTTGTTGAGGGTTGTGATGTGTCTGAGGAAGACACTGAGCTGCGGATAGCAGAATTTGGGAGAACATCTGTGAGAAGTACCATAAGCAATGGTGCTATTCTTGTATTTCTTTCTGGTTAATTGCTTTTAGCCACTGTCAGAGGGGCAAGATACTGGGCTAGAAGGGTCTTTGCTCTGACTCAGCTTTTATGTAATGGGTCTGGAAGCATAATGTAATGACTCCAGTAACCTGCAGAATAAGTTGGAAGGGAATGTTTTTCCCTTTGGTCTCTTGAGGTGCAAGGTATCTGTAACACTGAAGTATACATGGACAAAATTAAACATGTACAAATACAAATAAAATTATATATTTTTAAAACCATAGGAATATGAAAGCCTGGCTGCTCAGCTGGATGGAGCCAGGAAGGACATGAATGAAAAAGTGGCAAATCTCTCATCAGCAAGCAAAGAACCACTGGTGGTGAGGGCAGAGGAGCATGCCAAATCTTTGCAAGATTTGGCTAAACAACTGGAAGAGTATGTTGCCATTCCTGTAAATGAGTAATTTTTGTACAGAACAAAAAAAATGGTTGTAATGCTCTGTAATTTCACTTGCTTTTATAACCATTTGCAAAGACAGAGAGAAATTAAGTTGGTCTCTTTCTGCTTATTCTTCATGTATGGAAATTTTCTTTTTCTCCAAAAACCAGATCTTCCTGTATTTTTACTGTTTTTTCCCCCCCTAGATGTGTGAACTCACATAATACTCTTTTATACTACTGTACTAACACATCATTAACATCTTACTAGTAAGAGAAAATCCTCATGTACAGAGTGGGAAGATGTTTAGCATATTTTTTGTAGAGTTATTTCAGGTACTCATACTCAGGGATGCTTATATGGTATCAAAGAATTGAGGCAAATAATTGGAATAAATGGCTGTCTTGGAAGTCTTCTGACATGCCTGCTCAGCACTACGGAGGAAAAGACCCCCACTGGTTTTCTCATCGTTCAAGGAATGCCTTCTAGAAAGGCAAAAATATTATAAACTTGATAGGCATTAAGTGTTTCTCTCTTCATTATTTGTACTTTGCATTGGAATTATGAGAGGGATTTTGGAGGCCTTCTGTGATACATCAGAACAAAATGAAAAAAAAGGGAAATCCTGATTTACTCTTCCCTGTACAAATTGTTTACATTTTGTCGTTGCACCAACTACAAAGTCTCAAAGTTAAATTCCAAAATACCTAACATGGCTGGAAAATTCTTGGGTAGAAACCACATTTTAATTAATTTGTTTGTTTTCTGTGTGATTTTTTTCAATTAAGAAGGCACCGTTCTCACAAATACAAAGCAGCTAGTACTAGATAGCTGTATAGTTCACAGGGAGCGGGGAGAAGAGATTTTTTTGTTGTTTCTGATTCCAGAGCTGCTGTGCTGGTTCTTGGGGAAAACACAAAAGGTCTTGTAGTTGCTTGATGATCTGATGCTTACAGTTCTCTGAATTCCTCTTAACTGAATTGTGTTTGGAGGGCTGGGATTGAGGTGCCTTATTATTGACCATATGCTTTAGTGAATTCTCTCTGTCTTAATCATTTGAAGGCTGCTTTGGAGTCTCACAGCTGTGCTTTTCCATATACCTGAATTTATCCTGTCTTCTGAAGAGTCTTTCCATGTTGGTCTATCTCCAAATTCGATATTTTTGTAGAACGAAGTTACAGATCTAATTGAAAAACATTTTTTCTATCGGCGTTACTTAGAAAATACCGAGTTCAGATCTGTTTGGAATCCATCTCACAGCCTTGGAAAAAGGCTGCATTTTTCACCCTGTTTCCCACAGAATAAAGAACAGTGCCCGGAAGGACGAGCTGGTAGGCTGTGCTGTGGAAGCTTCTACTGCCTATGACAATATTATTGGTGCCATCAAGGCAGCAGAGGAGGCAGCCAACCAAGCTGGGAAAGCAGCTGACTCAGCTTTATCGGTAAGTATCAGTAAGTGGCCAAATCATGGTAAACTTGTTACAACTGGAGTTCTGTTTTCTTTAACTGTCACAGAGGTCCCAAAATAAAACAGCTGTGTATCTTGGCATGCTTTATTTTTCTGTGACCCTTTGCATGAGTTGCTGTTCTGCATGTTGATTAACTAGTCTTGGCTCAGCACTAACCAGGCCAATTAGTGCCTTTCTGATGGGACTGCCCGTATGAGTACTGACTGTTGCTTTCAGTGCAAAATAAAGAGATC